>JAAAWM010011478.1:0-81869 GCA_036873465.1 Thinopyrum obtusiflorum | reverse complement strand
CACTTGGAGGTTGTCGAACGTGTCGACGGACAGGACGTTGAGCCCTGCACCGCCGTCGATGAGGGTCTTGGTAACTTGCACGTTGCTGATGACTGGGGAGCAAAGCATCGGGAGGGCGCCTGCGGTGGCCGCGCACTTGAGCTGATCCGCCGAACTGAAGGTGATGGCGCACTTGGACCACCTGAGCGGGCGTGTGGCCTCAAGCTTGGGGAGGACTGCATTCACTTCACGAGCAAACTGTTTGAAGATACGCTGTGAGGCTGGGGCCTGAGCTCCGCCCAAGATGCAGGCGATAGCACGTGGCTCCTGGAAGCCCCCAGCTCCCTCGTCTTGATGGTGGTCGTCATTCCTTCTTGGCGGTAGCGGTAGTGGAGGAAGACCGGCGTTGCCCTGAGGACGATCCTCACGAGGCTGGTCCCTCCAAGCGCCCTCGTGAGGCTGATCCTGCCAGCGGTCCTCATGAGGCCGGTCGCGCCACTCCTGGAGCGGGCCACGGTCATCCCAGCGTCCGCCACCACGTCCTCCTCCTCGGCCGTAGCCCCGGTCGTTGCGCTCGGGGCGTCGACCGAAGCGTCCTTCTCGAATGGCTCTGAGCTCTTGACAATCGCTGGTGTTGTGGGTATGCGGGTTATGGAAGGCGATAAACGGTCGGCTGCTCTTGGATGACTCGGGCTGATCTCTATCGCGCTTGGTGTCTGGCTCCGCCGCGAGCACGGCTGCTCCCTTGCGCTTCACGTCCTTGGCCTTGGCTTTCTTCTCCTCCGGGTCCGCAGCCGGGAGCTCAAGAAGGGAGAGGCGCCCTTCCTCAGCTCTTGCGCACTTGGTCGTCAGGTTGAACAGCTCCAGGGATGTGCACAGCTCCTCATGGATAGCGAGCTCCTCCTTCATCTTGACGTCACGGACGCCATCGGAGAACGCGGAGATGATGGCCTCGTCCGTCACCTTGGGGATCTTGAGACGAATGTTGTTGAAGCGCTGGATGTACTTCTGGAGGGTCTCTCCTGGTTGTTGCTTGACGCAGCGCAGGTCACCCGCGGCCGGTGGGCGGTCGCGAGTGCCCTGCAAGTTGGCGACGAAGCGGTCGCGCATCTCGTCCCAGGAGGAGATCGAGCCTGGAGGCAGGTTCAGGAGCCACGAACGGGCGCCGTCTTTGAGCACCATAGGGAACCAGTTCGCCATGACTTTCTCATCGCCGTTGGCCGCCTCGATGCTCAGCTCGTAGAGCTGCAGGAACTCCGCGGGGTCGGGGGTGCCGTCATAGCGAGGAGGCAGATCTGGCTTGAACTTGCCCAGCCAGGTGACGCTACGCAGCTTGGGGGTGAAGGCGCGGCAGCCGGCCGTGGTCACCGGGGCCCGTCTTGGAGGTGGAGCTTGGTCTTGGCCCCCACGCGCTGCTACAGCAAGCGGCGCGGGACCTTGCCGCAGCAAACGATCCTGGCGCGGTGGTGCGAGGAGTGGCAGAGCATTCTCTTGCGGTCGAGGGACTTCTTGACAGCTTCTTTCTTCATGCGTGGGCGCCGAACGCGGTGGGTCACGCCGCGGAGCCGCACGCCTTGGCGCCAGGGCGCCGTCTTGGTGCAGAGGTGGTGGAGGCGCTCCGTGAGCTACGTCGCCCGTAGCTGGCAAAAGGCGAGGCAGTGAGAGGGACGGCGCAGCGGAGCCCCCTGCAGCGCTGACAAGCTCAGCGATGCGGTCGAGCCAGTCCTCGTAGAGGTCATCGACCAGATGGTAGCGCAGGAGCTCGGGCGCCATGAGGAGCGCGGCCCGTGCGTCCGTGGGAGCGCGACGAGCGTGGGACGACAAACCAGCGGGAGTCAGCGATGGAGTGGCGGTGCGGCCGTCCTGTCGCACCGAGGGGTGCAACGAGGACGCTTGCTGCTCGTTCCCCACCGGGTCGGTGGTGGAGTTGGTGGCAGGCGATGGAGAACGACGGGGTGGCCTGCCAACAGGGGTCGTCTGAGCAACGCGGGTGGCGAGGGCAGCCCGGTGCTCGGCGCGGGCGCGGCGTGCATCCGCCATGGAGACGATGAAGCGACGTGATGCAGAGCATCGGAAGGGAAGCTTCGGCGCACCCCTACCTGGCGCGCCAAATGTCAGATCACGGGTTCCAGCAAAACCCTTGAGGTTCGAACTCTGGGGTGCGCGCGAAGTTCTTTCCCTACCGATCCACGCCCTAGCTTGCTAAGATCTCGCGCACGAACTCAACGAACTCACAACACAAGAGACACAAGGTTTATACTGGTTCGGGCCACCGTTGTGGTGTAATACCCTACTCCAGTGTGGTGGTGGTGGATTGCCTCTTGATCTGATGATGAACAGTACAAGGGGAAGAACAGCCTCCTGAGGTTGAGGTGTTCTTGTGCTCTGTGTGTGGGTGAGGTTTACTCTGGATCAGGTCGAGCTGCCTCTGAATGAGTTATCTCCTACGGTGGTGGCTAGTCCTACTTATATAGGCCTTGGTCCTCTCCCCAAATATTGAGCGGGAAGGGAGCCAACAATGGCCAATTTGAAAGGGGACAACTAGTACAGCTTATCCTGACAAAAGCGGTCTTCGCCTGTCAAAGGCTCTGGTGGTGACGCCGCTTCGGGCTCCATGGTGACCTCCGTCTTGCCGTCCGGCTGGTCTTGGTCTCGTTGCACCGATATGGAAACCTTTACTTGACGCCTCGGTACTCCGCGCCTGCGCTTGCTTCCTTAGCACCAAAGGGGAAACAAGGACACTGCGCACGCTGGCGCCCGCCTGATCTTGATCATCATGGCTCACGTCACGAGAACCTCACGAGGTTTGCCCTGCCTTGATCTCTCCGCTCCTCGCGAGCCAACCTGGTGAGGTCACTCCTGAGGAGGTCTTGTGTCGTCCGCCTCGCGAGGCTTGGCCCCTCACGAGGGTCTTGAATGCCTTGTTGATGAAGATGGGCCGTACGGGTCCACGCGCAGAGCTACACCGTGGGCCGCAGGCAGGCAAGTCTGGGGACCCCCGTTCCCAGAACACCGACAGACGCCTCCGCCTCTGCCTCCAGATCCATGGAGGCCGCCCTTTTCTTCCTTCCCCCCTCGGGGGGAGAATTGCTTTCCTCCTCCTCCTCCTCGTCATTCTCGGTGGGGGAGGAGTGGTTTTCGGCATCTTCGGACGTTGCGTCCGAAGTGCCTTTACGGCGGAGGCCGCTTCTTGCCTCCTGGCCCTTCTTCTTGGCCTTCTTCTCTGGCGCCTTGTAGGGCGCCGGAACCAGCATCTTTATCAGAAGTGGGATAGCTGGGTTTTTGGGCAGCGGAGCCGGACACTGGATCCACTCCGCCTTCTTTATCCAGCCCTGAAAAGACAAATGGAGAAGCTTAGACATCTTCCTTGAATGCATAGGTAGAGGATACACCTTGAAATATGGAGAACTTACGAACTGGCGGGATGGGTCAGGTCATAGCCGCGGTCCTCGGTCGTCTTCGGCCACGTCTGATTGGCCTTGAAAAGCACCTTCCAGATACCTTCGTGCGTGGCGCGAACAACTGTTGCAAGGTCTGGTGCTTGGCCGGATCGAACTCCCACAAATGGCAAGTCCGGCTTTGGCAGAAAAAGCATCACCTGGATCATGTTGACAAGCTTGATGTTCTTGTCCACCATACTCTTGACGCGCGTCTGCAGCGCTGACACCTCGTCCTACGACGCCCAGTCCAGGCCCTTGTTTAGCCAGGAGGTAAGCCGCAGTGGGGGCCCGGACTTGAATTCGGGAGCCGCGGCCCAGGTGGTGTCACGGGGCTCTGTAACATAGAACCACTGTTGTTGCCACCCTTTGACGGTCTCCACAAAGGTGCCTGTGGGCCATGTGATGTTGGACAGTTTGCTCACCATGGCACCCCCGCACTCAGCATGTTGACCATCCACCAGTTTCGGCTTCACATTGAAGGTCTTTAGCCATAATTCGAAGTGGGATGGGATGCGGAGGAAGGCCTCGCACACGACAATGAATGCCGAGAAGTTGAGGAAAGAATTTGGGGCTAGATCGTGGAAATCTAGCCCGTAGTAGAACATGAGTCCGCGGACGAAGGGCTGGAGGGGAAATCCTAACCCGCGGATGAAGTGGGGGATGAATACCACCCTCTCGTTGGACTCCGGGGTGGGGACGATCTGCCCCTTGGCTGGAAGCCGGTGGGCGATTTCCTGGGCCAAGTACCCCGCTTCCCGGAGCTCCATGATGTTCTCCTCCGTGATGGAGGAGGCCATCCACTTGCCCTGCGCTCCAGATCCAGACATGGTTGGAGTGCTTTTTGGGGGCGGAAATGGTGGAAGCTTGGGCGTTGGAGCTCGATAACGGATGGACGGAGAGGAAGAAGGCGTGGGTGAAAGAGTGGATCCTTATCCTCTTATGAAGGTAGCGAATATCAAGCGCCTCCCCACTCACCTTAAAACACGCCTATTCCCCAAGGGTCGTGCAGACGGCGCGGTTGGATTACCCACACCTGTATTGATGAGAATCCCGCGATAAGGGGACACTATCTCTGCTTTGACAAGACGTGCCAATGAAAACCGCATCTCGAAACATGGAGCGGGAGGCTAAAAAACGGTTCGAAATAATGACCGGGCAGGGAGGTAATGTATCGCTACAAAAATTGTCAGTAGATGGGACTTGTTAAATATTATACTCTCTGCGGCTGTGTGTGGAGCCTGTTTTGCAGAGCCGGACACGTTTCCTGTGTTCGAGGACTACTTTGAAGTATTCGGAGGAGGAATCCGCCTTGCAATGCCGAAGACAATCTGCGCGCCGGACACATCATCATTGAAGCCTGGTTCAGGGGCTACTGAGGGAGTCCTGGACTAAGGGGTCCTGGGGCGTCCGGGCTATGTGACGTGGGCCGGACTAATGGGCCATAAAGATACAAGATAGAAGACTTCTTCCCGTGTCCGGATGGGACTCTCCTTTACGTGGAAGGCAAGCTTGGCATTCGGATATGAAGATTCCTTCCTCTGTAAACCGACTCTGTACAACCCTAGGTCCCTCCGGTGTCTATATAAACCGAAGGGTTTAGTCCGTAGAGGCAATCATAATCATACAGGCTAGACATCTAGGGTTTAGCCACTATGATCTCGAGGTAGATCAACTCTTGTAAACCCCATATTCATCCAAGATAATCAAGCAGGAAGTAGGGTATTACCTCCATCAAGAGGGCCCGAACCTGGGTAAACATCGTGTCCCTGTCTCCTGTTACCTTCGATCCTTAGACGCACAGTTCGGGACCCCCTACCCGAGATCTGCCAGTTTTGACACCGACAGCCGCTGGACATCCCCTCTCTATGTGTCATCATGGGTGTGCTTATTGTGTTGTGGGGCGCGATCGAAAGGTTGAAGAGACTAAGGTTATAATGGCCGCGGGAATTAAAGGGGAAGCCAGATGGCCAGGAATATCGGCAGGCCCTGATGGCAGTTCTAATTTGCAGCGCGTAACTCCATCGTGCCACACGTAACTGCATCGCGTGGCAACGCGCGCGGTGCAACCGCATGCATATGGGCCCCCCGACGTGATCGTGCGCACGCCCAACCGCTGGCAGAGCGCACATGGAGGGACGCGAGCAGAGCGCTCCGCGGTCGCCTCAACGGCGAGCAACCATATATATATATGCATATAGCAGTTGAACGTGCAAGGAAAAGCTATCCACAAGCCGAGCGCGCTAACAGACGCGACAGAGCGCGCCGCGGCACCTAACGGCAAGCACAGCGCGCTGCGGCGCCTAACGGCGAGCAGAGCTTGCCGAGGGACGCGAGCAGAGGACGGCACAGTGATACGTGGCAAATAAGACGAACTGTGCGAGTGATGTCGGAGACATCAAGCACGAATCAGATTAGAGTTGCGTGTGCGATACGTGGCATACAGTTGATCCATCCGAGTTGTTTGTGATGGAATAAGCCATGTGTGTTGCGGGCAAATGCTTGCTGGTGTATAACCATAAATTTAACCAAAAAAGCTGGAAACTATGTTCAAATACGACTCCAACGATATAATCTATGGCGACATGCATTCGTATTTTATTAGTTAAATCCTACTTATAAACCAGGACGGGGGTATAGTAGGTAATTAAATCACAAACATTTTTTTATTAACTGTATGTGTACGTGTCCTCTCGTCCTCCTCTCACACGTCTTGTCACCCCGCTGCCGCAGACGGCTTACAGTGCAAGCTTGCGCAGCGCGCGGGGGCGTTCTTTTGGCCAAACGGTGGCGTCAATGAATCGTCGGTGAGCCCGTTCCCACGCAACCTCGCAGGTTCCCGCGCAAGCTTCCTGCCCGACTTGGTGAAATCTCCCAAAATCCCAATGCTTACCGGCCTGCTATAAAAACCCTTACGGCCGACGAGTCCTGCGTCGCATTTTCCCCTCCCTCCATGTAGCTTATCTCGTCTGCTTCTCCCACAATCGCCAATGGCACCGGTCCATCGTCGTCGCTCAGCCACTCCGCCATCATCAGAGGACAGCTCCAGCTGGGAGGCTACACCGCGGCGGCGGCGCAGTCCCCGGTGTAGTGTAGTGCGCGTGGCGTCCCTGTTGGGTGTGCGCGGAACACCCACCACACGCTCTGCCACTGCTGCCCGTCGGCAGCTGTTGCCGGCCGCCGTTGCCGCCACACCACCGTCGAAAGCCAAGACCATCTCCCGCTCCGCCACCACGGCCCGAAGGCGGGAGGTGGCCGTCGTGGCCGCCACCCCACTGCCGGCCACCGTGGCCATCATCCGCTCCGCCACCGTGGCCCGAAGGCGGGAGGTGGTGGTCGTGGCCGCCAGCCCATCGTCGGCCGCCGTGGCCGCCAGCCCACCATCGACCGCCGGGATCATCACCCGCTCCGCCACCGCCGCCCGAAGGAGGGAGGCGGAGGTGGAGGCCCGCACGTGCGTCAGCGACCTTGCGCGCTACATCGAGTTCCTGCGGGAGGAAAAGGAGCACCTCGTCGAGCACGCAAAGAGCCTTACCGCAGCTGTGGCCGCAACACACGCCGACGCAGAGGCAAGGAATCAGGAGATCTACGAGCAGTCCGGCCGCTTCGAGAGGGATCGTCTGGAGTGGCAGTGGACGTTCGAGCTGGCGAGCGTCGCTGAACATGCAGCAGCGGCAGGCACCGTATTGCATTTGTCCAGCTTGTCGGTAGGTCCTCCTCCTCCTCTGCCTCTTACTGAGCGCGCTCGGCAGAGGAGAGGCTGCCGGAAGTAGCACAAAGCCCCTCTGTGGTAGTAGTAGTATTTAGGGGCTATTTTGTTCAGTTCATCTGACTATAGATGTGTGGTCGAACTGTACAACATACTTAAAATTAGCTAGTATATATAGTTGAACTAGCTATTTCAGTACGTGGTTGGCAACAATTGGGGAGAAGTTTGGTCGGTTCAGCTGTCGAGTTGAACTGTTTGTATAAATTAAGAACTACTGCTTAATCTATGAATGAAATCTATGCTTAATTACTGAATTTTAGTTGCAAAAATTGCATAGTGCTAATGATTTCTAGCTGCATATTTTGACAAATCGCAGTGTTACAAGGATTGACAAATGGCAACATTACTAGATCAACAAATGTAAATCTTTCCAGTTTGACAAATGGCAACATACCCAATATGACAGATGCAAATCTTACCAAATTGTTTGTATGTGGTTGCACACGGGTCATCCAAAACAACCATTTGCGTTGAAGGGATGCACAGATCCGGCGTTGCTCTCACTTTGCATACGGGTGTTCTATCTAAAATGTTTGCGATCAAGAGCTGCAGAAATCCTGCTCGGCATATTTTCTCTTGGCTTCCTAGGAAGCTGTCGGTTTGCATACGGGTGTTCTAACTAAAATGTTTGCGATGAGTATTTTATATTTAAAAAGCGAATTAAATTGCGGCTTGGGCGCCATTAATGGAGAGGATGCGAGCAAGGCGGGCGGCCATGGAAGTCAAAGGGCTCGCTTCCCAGTGAGCCTGCGCAGCGTACAGCTCGCATGCTTCCCGGTGAGCCTGCGCATTCGAGGACAGCTTGCACGCCTCTCGGTCAGCCTACGCACCGCACGGCGCTCACACGCCTCCCGTTCAGTCAAGTTCAAGCAGCTGTCCGCACGTCACCTCCTACAACCATTAAAACCAAGACACATGGCGTCATGTGAATGGTTAACAGAACGCACACGGTTTGAATTATACAAACGTTTGAGATATTAAAGTGACAGCTATTTTTTCAAAATGCCTTTGTTGGTTGTCATTATTCGAGTGCGCCTTCTCTCAAAATGGACACGAAAAATACCACAGCATGTCGGGTGCCATTCCATGATAGCATGCCAAGTTTCATGAATTTCAGACGCCCCCCCCCCCCCCCCCCCCCCCCCCCCCCCCCCCCCCCCCCCCCCCCCCCCCCCCCCCCCCCCCCCCCCCCCCCCCCCCCCCCCCCCCCCCCCCCCCCCCCCCCCCCCCCCCCCCCCCCCCCCCCCCCCCCCCCCCCCCCCCCCCCCCCCCCCCCCCCCCCCCCCCCCCCCCCCCCCCCCCCCCCCCCCCCCCCCCCCCCCCCCCCCCCCCCCCCCCCCCCCCCCCCCCCCCCCCCCCCCCCCCCCCCCCCCCCCCCCCCCCCCCCCCCCCCCCCCCCCCCCCCCCCCCCCCCCCCCCCCCCCCCCCCCCCCCCCCCCCCCCCCCCCCCCCCCCCCCCCCCCCCCCCCCCCCCCCCCCCCCCCCCCCCCCCCCCCCCCCCCCCCCCCCCCCCCCCCCCCCCCCCCCCCCCCCCCCCCCCCCCCCCCCCCCCCCCCCCCCCCCCCCCCCCCCCCCCCCCCCCCCCCCCCCCCCCCCCCCCCCCCCCCCCCCCCCCCCCCCCCCCCCCCCCCCCCCCCCCCCCCCCCCCCCCCCCCCCCCCCCCCCCCCCCCCCCCCCCCCCCCCCCCCCCCCCCCCCCCCCCCCCCCCCCCCCCCCCCCCCCCCCCCCCCCCCCCCCCCCCCCCCCCCCCCCCCCCCCCCCCCCCCCCCCCCCCCCCCCCCCCCCCCCCCCCCCCCCCCCCCCCCCCCCCCCCCCCCCCCCCCCCCCCCCCCCCCCCCCCCCCCCCCCCCCCCCCCCCCCCCCCCCCCCCCCCCCCCCCCCCCCCCCCCCCCCCCCCCCCCCCCCCCCCCCCCCCCCCCCCCCCCCCCCCCCCCCCCCCCCCCCCCCCCCCCCCCCCCCCCCCCCCCCCCCCCCCCCCCCCCCCATGGGACCTAAGCATGCACCCAAGGACACAGATTTGATTTTTCAACCAATTTATATGCACTGGAGCATGTGCATGTTGTTCAAATTTGAATTATGCACATAAATGCATTGAAAACCGAGTTAATGCATAAAAATGTCCAAACAAACCCCAAAAAATCACAAAAATTCACACAACACTCCTGTTGTTCTATGTTGACATGAGAAAAAAATTGAAAGCAATAAGAGGCAATGGATATCGTTTCGTCCCCAAAGGTGGGACGTTCCCTACCGAAAACCATCATGCTTGTTGTGAGAAGCTCCGGTTTGTGAGAAGCATATACCCAAACCTGCCCCAAATGGGACAAAATTTGTACCACGGCATGTTGATGCCGCTCCATGATAGCATGCCAAGTTTCATGAATTTCAGACGAGTTTTGGATTTACTAGAATTTAAAAACCAGGTATCTCAATGTTTGCGGCTGAGTGACGGTGGCAGGGTGTTTGAAATTCATTCTCATTTCTTGCATGGGATCTAAGCATGCAACCAAGGACACATATTTGATTTTTCAATCAGTTTATATGCACTTGAGCATGTGCATGTAGTTCAAATTTGAATTATGCGCATAAAATGCCTGGAAAACCTAGTTAATGTATAAAAATGTACAAACGAACCTTGAATAATTCCAATTTTTTTGAGGACACACCTATAGTTGCATGTTCACTGCAGATAAAAGTTCTAACAATTCAAACACCATCCTTTGTAGCTGTGACCCCATTACGTAATTCAAATGATCAAGCCGATAAATCAAGTAGATCACACACAGTTTATTATCACCAACCGTGTGAGATGCAGCACAAAATATCTTGGAGCACCATCGGTGTATAGTACGCCCATGGCTTACGAGAGAAGGTGCGTCGGCTACAGTTTACAGCCGGCATGTCAGGCACACTAGCTCACTCCCCAAATATCATTTCACTGTTCATTCGTCGCCGGTGAAAGATGGGGACGTGGACCCACGTCGTGAGGGCAACTTCGGCGGCCCACTCCAGCGAGAGCGCAGCCGCAGCCGCCAGGCGCATGCTAACAAGCTTTGTGAGGGCGACCGCAGTCTGCGTCCGGGCGGCCAAGGCAGCCCAAACGGCTGTTGTTGCTTCTCAGGCGGCAGAAGCAGCATCTGCCTCGGGGATAGCAACTGGCGAGAGGGGCACAGCAGCTGTTCGTTCCGCAGTGGCGGCCTTAGCCCTGCTGGAGGCCACCCACTACCATGTCGAGGCCATCCACACCCATCTTGTGGTGGTCACTGCACAAATCGAACGAAGCTTCTCCGACAAAGTTCGGCAACCCACGGCCGAAGAGCTGGCAATCGCTGAGAGAGTTCGAGCAGCCGTCCATTCCTGTGCGGCATACCTTGCCACGACGGAGCCCGCCAGAGCCCAGATCGCGGCCGCCCATGCCCAGCTCGTGGCGGCCTATTCCAAAGATATGGCGGACGCGGATGGCGAGATGCTTGTCGAGTATGGTGCAATTGATGCCATGGAGCCCCTTCCCCAGGAGACCGTCGGGCGCGAGCTGGACATGGAGGCGGCAGCGGAGATCGACGAGCACCAGTTGTAGTATTACTCTTTGTTTTGTTTAATTAAGAGCGCCGGTCTTTAATTCGTTAGAGTAATGTTTAGGTCAGCTAGCTCTGTTTAATTGCTGAACTTGCTCGATTAAGAAGTTAGTCTCCATTGTGTACCCAAATTATGCAATGACGTGGATGACCACTGTAACGAGGGAAATTTGAACCAAAATTTTTGACGTTCAAACTCAACACACACGGGTTAAGCTATCTGAATCATTTGTGATGTTCACATATCATACATAGTTCTGAATAAGGGACCGTGCCTGATGACACTTTGCGCGCCAGTTTTTTCGCTGAAGCGATTCCAAATTTTCGGCTTCCGCGGAAATATCTACCTCCCCGCCCCCTCCTCTTACCAAAAGCCACATTTCCCCTGTTTCTGCCTTCCTTTCCAAGTTGAAACCTTCACTCCTTGCTTGCAGCGCTGCCGCCTCCTCGCCGGCGACCCTCCTTCACGCTCCTCGGCCTTGCCTATCCAGGCAGGTAATCCACACCCGACCCCCATCCTCCTCCTTCCACATCCCACATGCCCCAACCGCCGGCGCGAGCGCGACACCTTCCACCCAAATCACCGACCCCTCCACCAAATAAGCGCCGGCCTAAGCCATGGTGCACGCAATATAGCCAGGACCTCAAGGAGCATTTGGCAGTGGAGAAGCAAATCGCGGCCGCACGCGCGGATGAGGTCGCGATGGCTGCCATTCATGCCGACCCCCAGATCTTGAAGGAGCACCTTGCCATTTGCTAGCTACGCCGGTTAAGCATGCTCGGTTTACCCGTTGCATGTGCTGCTCCTGCCTTTCCTTCACAAATTCTAGTGAATGGTGCTATCTAATTTTACCATGCAATCGGTTGCTCTAGTGTATATGTTCTATATGTCGTGCAGTGTGGTGCTCACTTATTAACTGTTTTGTTAATTAGTTGTCGTCTTTAGTTAACTGTTTGGTTCAATTCTGCAAATGTGATGTTCAATTCTCCAGGCTGCAATTTTGTATTGTCTTCCATGTGAGAAATAAATCGAATTTATCTTTACAAAATTGTGGGTGCATTCTGTTATTGTATACCATGTGAGGAATAAATTGAATTTGGTTGTAGTAAATACATGAGAAACAAATACAATTGCTACAATTGGCTGTAGTTAACTGTTTGGTTAACTGTCTGATCTTCTATTAGGAGTATGTTATATTGTGCAATGTGGTGCTCAGTTAATGTTTGGTTCATTTGTTGTGGTGTTTAGTTAACTGCTTGGTTCAATTCAGCAATGCGATGTCCAATTGTCGTGGGTAGAATTTTGTATTGTTGTGCATGTGAGGAATAAATCGAATTTCGCTACACTTAATACATGAGAAACATATACAAGTGCTATATTTCCTAGTTCTTAATCATGCTTGGTTTGGATAAATGGATTTTCCGTGTGGCTTGAATTAATCTGATGAATCTGCAATGTGATTATTTTTCATCAACATATTTTACTGATAGCATGCGAACCCTTACTTGACCTGATGACTAACTACCTTATATGTGTTGCAGGGAAACAATGGGAAGCACTGAGGTTTACAATCGAGGTTAGCACGTGCATGGTCCGTTGTCTAATAGCACATTATTGTGCAATTGCAGGAACCATTCTAATATTTAGGTTTTTAACAATTTGGTCTTGCACATGTAGGTCCTGCTGTCAGAGGTTTTGACCCACTGTTCGACCCTTTTTGCATATGGGGAAATGAGTTATCCATGAATATCAGTCAATTCAAGAAACTTAGAAAGATTGTTAGGATAAAGAAATTAGTGACAAAAAACAACAAGATCTTTGTCTGCACAATGAAGAAGACATCAGTTCACTACAGGATGGTACTAACTATTATACCTTGCCTTTTGTATTCCTTTGCCCCATTTCCAATATAGAGAAGATATTTATGCACATCCTTGTTTTCAGGCTTTTCCAAAGCAGTTCACTGATGATTACCTCTCAAACCACCTGTATGGTCAGGAGGCGAGGAAGGTATTCATACAACACCCACGGTTCAATATTGAAGTGTTCCTGAAGAGGACGAAGGATGGATGGTCAATCATCCACAGGCACTGGCCTAAAGTTACAAAGACCTTCAACATCAATGAAGGCTCAATATCCGCCTTCTGCTTCAGCAGTTTTCTAGATGAGATACATCTGTCTATGTACCATCTATGATGCTAACTTCGAAAGGTCATAGATGTTGCATGTGAAACTTGGTCCTGGTGTAGTTGTGTAATGGGGTAGCTGAGTGCTGAAGCTATATGATGTTGTACTCTGATGTATTTCAATTATGAAAATGAAATATATTGTGTGCTTAATATGAAATGTCAATTAGATTAATAAATGGATTATGAATAATCAGATAATTAGCCTGCTAATGGCGAATTAGCCTACTAATTGGGTTTTGCTATTGCAAACGGTTGTTGAAAAAATACCGTGGGCGATGACCTCAGGCAATGCACACAGTTTCTAGGAATAAACCGTGTTGGATCAATGAACAATCACACATGACTTGCTCTTGAAAACTGTTTGCGTTAGGCCACCTTGCCCAAATGTTTACCACATGAAAACTGTGTGTGATGGACAGCCTTTGCCACACAGTTTCTTCCACGGACCGTGTGTGATATATTCAATAACGCAAACTATTTAACGGGAAAAATTGTGTGTGATGTACCTGTGAACGGAAATGTTTTCCTTGGGGCGACTGTGTGGGATGTACATACGAACGGAAACGTTTAGCGGGGACTGACTGTGTGGGATGTACTTGCGACCGGAAACAATTTCGTCGTATAATTGTATTTTTTTAGCTCTACTGTACGTATTTCCATATTTGAGCGCTCGTCGGTCGCACACGACCTCATTTTGCCGAATGTGTGTGCCAGGAGGGCATATCCCCGACGGTTTCTGGGTCGTGTGGGAATGACCCCCCTGTCGCCCACACTCACTTGGCCACGGTTCCAAATGCCGTCGCGGAAAGGGGTTAAAAACCATTTGTTTAGGAGCTCGCTGTACTAGTGCTTGTTTTCACTCCTGATTTTTCCATAACCAGCTCAAATGGCTGATACACATGAAGAGTAGTTCAATATACACAGATTGTCGACAAATGGAATACGTAATGAAAAAAAGATGGCATGAGATAATTCACATATATGATGCCTGGCTACATGGCGGTGCGTAATTCACATATATGATAACTGGCTGAAAAACATGGCATTGCATAATTCACATTTCTGATATAGAAAGCAAACAGGTGGCATTCACACAAAGCATGTCTAATCTAAGCAGATGGCATGGGAATGCAAGACACCATATGCATGATATGAGCAATATAACCCTGCCAAGTTAGAGCATGCACCTCGGGGGGGATACGACTGGTCATCTATCTCTGAATCCTCCTCTGAGGAGCTATCTGTAAGCAGCAAGAAATCTGCATCAACGAGTAGCACTGACTCTCAGAAGATCTTGTTTTCACTCCATATTTTCCCATGACCGACTCAAATGGCTGATGCACAGGAAGAGTAGATGAATGTATAAACATTGTTGACAAATGGAGTACATTATGAAAAAAATATGGCACGATACAATTCACATATACGATGACTGGCTAAACAGGATGGCATAGAATAGTAATTGATACATGCAAGAGAGCATAATGAATGACATGCCAAGCACATTTAAGCCTAACCCTTTTCCTATACATAGGGATTTTGTGAGCAAACAATTTATGGGAGCAAGAATCAACTAGCATAGGAAGGCAAAACAAGCATAACTTCAAAACTTTCGGAGGAAACTTGATATTATTGATGAAGGAAATATGCCCTAGAGGCAATAATAAAGTTGTTATTTATATTTCCTTATATCATGATAAATGTTTATTATTCATGCTAGAATTATATTAACCGAAAACTTAGTACATGTGTGAATACATAGACAAACAGAGTGTCCCTAGTATGCCTCTACTTGACTAGCTCATTAATCAAAGATGGTTAAGTTTCCTGACCATAGACATGTGTTGTCATTTGATGAACGGGATCACATCATTAGAGAATGATGTGATGGACAAGACACATCCGTTGGCTTAGCATATATGATCGTTTAGTTTTATTGCTATTGCTTTCATCATGACTTATACATGTTCCTCTGACTATGAGATTATGCAACTCCTAAATACCGGAGGAACACCTTGCGTGCTATCAAACATCACAACGTAACTGGGTGATTATAAAGATGCTCTACAGGTGTCTCCGATGGTGTTTGTTGAGTTGGCATAGATCGAGATTAGGATTTGTCACTCAGTGTATCGGAGAGGTATCTCTGGGCCCTCTCGGTAATGCTCATCACTATAAGCCTTACAAGCAATGTGACTAATGAGTTAGTTGCGGGATGATGAATAACGGAACGAGTAAAGAGACTTGCCGGTAACGAGATTGAACTAGGTATGATGATACCGATGATCGAATCTCGGGCAAGTAACATACCGATGACAAAGGGAACAACGTATGTTGTTATGCGGTGTGACCGACAAAGATCTTCATAGAATATGTAGGAGCCAATATGAGCATCCAGGTTCCACTATTGGTTATTGACTGGAGATGTGTCTCGGTCATGTCTACATAGTTCTCGAACCCGTAGGGTCCGCACGCTTAACGTTCGATGACGATTTGTATTATGAGTTATGTGATTTGATGTACTGAAGTTTGTTCAGAGTCCTGAATGAGATCACTGACATGACGAGGAGTCTCGAAATGGTCGAGAGGTAAAGATTCATATATAGGACGATGGTATTTGGACACCGGAAGTGTTCCGGGTGATACCGGGTCACCGGAAGGGGTTCCGGGCAACCCCCGGCAAAGATATGGGCTTAATGGGCCAAGTAAGGGAACACAACAGCCCACAAGGGGCTGGTGCGCCCCCTATAGGGCCAGCCACATGGGGAGAAAGGGAAAGGAGAGGAGGGAAAGGAAACTATGAAGTAGGACTCCTACTTCCTTCCCCTCCCCCCTCCTTCCTTTCCCCCTTGTCCAAATATGGTAGTGGGGGGCGAATTGGACTAGGGGCCCAAGTAGGATTCCTCCTACTTGGGCGCGCCCTAGGCTGCCTCTCTCCCTCTCCCTCCTTTATATACATGAGGAGGGCACCCCTAGAACATACATCAATTGTTCCTAGCCGTGTGCGGCGCCCCCCTCCACAGTTAACACCTCGGTCATATCGTCGTAGTGCTTAGGCAAAGCCCTGCTTCGGTAACTTCATCATCACCGTCGCCACGCCGTCGTGCTGATGGAACTCTCCCTCATCCTCAACTGGATCAAGAGCTCAAGGGACGTCATCGTGCTGAACGTGTGCTAAACATGGAGGTGCCGACCGTTCGGTACTTGGATCGGTTGGATCGTGAAGACGTTCGACTACATCAACTGCGTGACTAAATGCTTCCGCTTTCGGTCTACGAGGGTACATGGACACACTCTCCCCGCTCGTTGCTATGCTTCTCCTAGATATATCTTGCGTGATCGTAGGAAATTTTTGAAATACTACATTCCCCAACAGTGGCATCCGAGCCAGGTCAATGCGTAGATGTTATATGCACGAGTAGAACACAATGAGTTGTGGGCGATAATAGTCATACTGCTTACCAGCAACGTCTTACTTTGATTCGGCAGTATTGTTGGATGAAGCGGCCCGGACCAACATTACATGACCACTTTCATGAGACTGGTTCTACCGACGTGCTTCGCACACAGGTGGCTAGCGGGTGTCTATTTCTCCAACTTTAGTTGAATCGAGTTTGACTATGCCCCGTCCTTGTTGAAGGTTAAAACAGCACACTTGACAAAAAATCATTGTGGTTTTGATGCGTAGGTAAGAACGATTCTTGCTAGAAGCCCGTAGCAGCCATGTAAAACTTGCAAACAACAAAGTAGAGGACGTCTAACTTGTTTTTGCAGGGCTTGTTGTGATGTGATATGGTCAAGACGTGATGGTATATAAATTGTTGTATGAGATGCTCATGTTTTGTAAAAGTTATCGGCAACTGGCAGGAGCCTTATGGTTGTCGCTTTATTGTATGAAATGCAATCGCCATGTAATTGCTTTACTTTATCACTAAGCGGTAGCGATAGTCATAGAAGCAATAGTTGGCGAGACGACAACGAGACGGTGCTTTGGAGATGGAGATCAAAGGCACAAGATGATGATGGCCATATCATATCACTTATTTTGATTGCATGTGATGTTTATCCTTTATGCATCTTATTTTGCTTAGTACGGCAATAGCATTATAAGATGATCCCTCACTAAATTTCAAGGTATAAGTGTTCTCCCTGAGTACGCACCGTTGCTACAGTTCGTCGTGCCAAGACACCACGTGATGACCGGGTGTGATAAGCTCTACGTTCACATACAATGGGTGCAAGCTAGTTTTGCACATGCAGAATACTCGGGTTAAACTTGACGAGCCTAGCATATGCAGATATGGCCTCGGAACACTGAGACCGAAAGGTCGAGCGTGAATCATATAGTCCCCCCCCCCCCCCCCCCCCCCCCCCCCCCCCCCCCCCCCCCCCCCCCCCCCCCCCCCCCCCCCCCCCCCCCCCCCCCCCCCCCCCCCCCCCCCCCCCCCCCCCCCCCCCCCCCCCCCCCCCCCCCCCCCCCCCCCCCCCCCCCCCCCCCCCCCCCCCCCCCCCCCCCCCCCCCCCCCCCCCCCCCCCCCCCCCCCCCCCCCCCCCCCCCCCCCCCCCCCCCCCCCCCCCCCCCCCCCCCCCCCCCCCCCCCCCCCCCCCCCCCCCCCCCCCCCCCCCCCCCCCCCCCCCCCCCCCCCCCCCCCCCCCCCCCCCCCCCCCCCCCCCCCCCCCCCCCCCCCCCCCCCCCCCCCCCCCCCCCCCCCCCCCCCCCCCCCCCCCCCCCCCCCCCCCCCCCCCCCCCCCCCCCCCCCCCCCCCCCCCCCCCCCCCCCCCCCCCCCCCCCCCCCCCCCCCCCCCCCCCCCCCCCCCCCCCCCCCCCCCCCCCCCCCCCCCCCCCCCCCCCCCCCCCCCCCCCCCCCCCCCCCCCCCCCCCCCCCCCCCCCCCCCCCCCCCCCCCCCCCCCCCCCCCCCCCCCCCCCCCCCCCCCCCCCCCCCCCCCCCCCCCCCCCCCCCCCCCCCCCCCCCCCCCCCCCCCCCCCCCCCCCCCCCCCCCCCCCCCCCCCCCCCCCCCCCCCCCCCCCCCCCCCCCCCCCCCCCCCCCCCCCCCCCCCCCCCCCCCCCCCCCCCCCCCCCCCCCCCCCCCCCCCCCCCCCCCCCCCCCCCCCCCCCCCCCCCCCCCCCCCCCCCCCCCCCCCCCCCCCCCCCCCCCCCCCCCCCCCCCCCCCCCCCCCCCCCCCCCCCCCCCCCCCCCCCCCCCCCCCCCCCCCCCCCCCCCCCCCCCCCCCCCCCCCCCCCCCCCCCCCCCCCCCCCCCCCCCCCCCCCCCCCCCCCCCCCCCCCCCCCCCCCCCCCCCCCCCCCCCCCCCCCCCCCCCCCCCCCCCCCCCCCCCCCCCCCCCCCCCCCCCCCCCCCCCCCCCCCCCCCCCCCCCCCCCCCCCCCCCCCCCCCCCCCCCCCCCCCCCCCCCCCCCCCCCCCCCCCCCCCCCCCCCCCCCCCCCCCCCCCCCCCCCCCCCCCCCCCCCCCCCCCCCCCCCCCCCCCCCCCCCCCCCCCCCCCCCCCCCCCCCCCCCCCCCCCCCCCCCCCCCCCCCCCCCCCCCCCCCCCCCCCCCCCCCCCCCCCCCCCCCCCCCCCCCCCCCCCCCCCCCCCCCCCCCCCCCCCCCCCCCCCCCCCCCCCCCCCCCCCCCCCCCCCCCCCCCCCCCCCCCCCCCCCCCCCCCCCCCCCCCCCCCCCCCCCCCCCCCCCCCCCCCCCCCCCCCCCCCCCCCCCCCCCCCCCCCCCCCCCCCCCCCCCCCCCCCCCCCCCCCCCCCCCCCCCCCCCCCCCCCCCCCCCCCCCCCCCCCCCCCCCCAATCATCGTAACAAGAAAATAAAGTTTCTACGATCTGATCGCGGAGGCGAATATTTGAGTTACGAGTTTGGCCTTCATTTGAAACAATGTGGAATAGTTTCACAACTCACGCCACCTGGAACACCACAGCCTAATGGTGTGTCTGAACATCGTAACCATACTTCATTATATATGGTGTGATCTATGATGTCTCTTACCGATTTACCACTATCGTTTTGGGGTTATGCATTAGAGATAGCTGCATTCACGTTAAATAGGGCACCGTCTAAAAATCCGTTGAAACGACACCGTATGAACTATGGTTTAGCAAGAAACCTAAGCTGTCGTTTCTTAAAGTTTGGGGTTGCGATGCTTATGTGAAAAAGTTTCAGCCTCACAAGCTCAAACCCAAATCGGAGAAGTGCGTCTTCATAGGATACCCAAAAGAAACTGTTGGGTACACCTTCTATCACAGATCCGAAGGCAAGATCTTTGTTGCTAAGAGTGGATCCTTTCTATAGAAGGAGTTTCTCCCGAAAGAAGTGAGTGGGAGGAAAGTAGAACTTGATGAGGTAATTGTACCTTCTCTCGAATTGGAAAGTAGCTCATCACTGAAATCAGTTCCAGTGATGCCTACACCAATTAGTGAGGAAGTTAATGATGATAATCATGAAACTTCAGATCAAGTTACTACAGAACCTTGTAGGTCAACCAGAGTATGATCCGCACCAGAGTAGTACGGTAATCCTATTCTGGAAGTCATGTTACTAGACCATGATGAACCTACGAACTATGAGGAAGCGATGATGAGCCCAGATTCCGACAGATGGCTTGAGGCCATGAAATCTGAGATAGAATCCATGTAAGAGAACAAAGTGTGGACTTGCCCGATGATCGGCAAGCCATTGAGAATAAATGGATCTTCAAGAGGAAGACGGACGCTGATAGTAGTGTTACTATCTACAAAGCTCGACTTGTCGAAAAGGGTTTTGGACAAGTTCAAGATGTTGACTACGATGAGATTTTCTCACTCGTATCGATGCTTAAAGTATGTCCGAATCATGTTAGCAATTGCCACATGTTATGAAATCTGACAAATGGATATCAAAACTGCATTCCTTAATGGATTTATTAAAGAAGAGTTGTATTTGATACAACCAGAAGGTTTTGTCAATCCTAAAGGTGCTAACAAAATGTGCAAGCTCCAGCGATCCATCTATGGACTGGTGCAAGCATCTCGGAGTTGGAATATACGCTTTGATAAGTTGATCAAAGCATATAGTTTTATACAGACTTGCGGTGAAGCCTGTATTTACAAGAAAGTGAGTGGGAGCACTACAGCCTTTCTGATAAGTATATGTGAATGACATATTGTTGATCGGAAATGATGTAGAATTTTCTGGAAAACATAAAAGAGTGTTTGAAAGGAGTTTTTCAAAGAAAGACCTCGGTGAAGCTGCTTACATATTGGACATCAAGATCTATAGAGATAGATCAAGACGCTTGATAAGATTTTCAATGAGTACATACCTTGACAAGATTTTTGAAGTAGTTCAAAATGGAACAGTCAAAGAAGGAGTTCTAGCCTGTATTGCAAGGTGTAAAGTTGAGTAAGACTCAAAACACGACCACGATAGAAAATAGAATGAGAATGAAAGTCATTCCCTATGCCTCAACCATAGGTTCTATAAAATATGCTATGTTGTGTACCAAACCTATTGTGTACCTTGCCATGAGTTTGGCAAGGGGGTACGATATTGATCCAGGAGTGGATCACTTGACAGCGGTCAAAATTATCCTTAGAAGACTAAGGGGATATTTCTCGGTTATGGAAGTGATAAAGAGTTCGTCGTAAAGAGTTACGCCGATGCAAGCTTTTACACCGATCCGGATGACTCTGAGTCTCAATCTGGATACATATTGAAAGTGGGAGCAATTAGCTAGAGTAGCTCCATGCAGAGCATTGTAGACATAGAAAATTTGCAAAATACATACGGCTCTGAATGTGACAGACCCATTGACTAAGCTTCTCTCACAAGCAAAACATGATCACACCTTAGTACTCTTTGGGTATTAATCACATAGCAATGTGAACTAGATTATTGACTCTAGTAAAACCCTTTGGGTATTAGTCACATGGCGATGTGAACTAATCACATGGTGATGTGAACTATTGATGTTAAATCACATGGCGATGCGAACTAGATTATTGACTCTAGTGCAAGTGGGAGACTGAAGGGAATATGCCCTAGAGGCACTAATTAAGTTGTTATTTATATTTCCTTATATCCTGATAAATGTTTATTATTCATGCTAGAATTGTATTAACCGAATACTTAGTACATGTCTGAATACATAGACAAACAGAGTGTCCCTAGTATACCTCTACTTGACTAGCTCGTTAATCAAAGATGGTTAAATTTCCTGACCATAGACATGTGTTGTCATTTGATGAACGGGATCACATCATTAGAGAATGATGTGATGGACAAGACCCATCCGTTAGCTTAGCATATATGATGGTTTGTTTTATTGCTATTGCTTTCATCATGACTTATACATGTTCCTCTGACTATGAGATTATGCAACTCCCGAATACCGGAGGAACACCTTGTGTGCTATCAAACATCACAACGTAACCGGGTGATTATAAAGATGCTCTACAGGTGTCTCCGATGGTGTTTGTTGAGTTGGCATAGATCGAGATTAGGATTTGTCACTCCGTGTATTGGAGAGGTATCTCTGGGCCCTCTCGGTAATGCTCATTACTATAAGCCTTGCAAGCAATGTGACTAATGAGTTAGTTGCGGGATGATGCATTATGGAACGAGTAAAGAGACTTGCCAGTAACGAGATTGAACTTGGTATGATGATACCGATGATCGAATCTCGGGCAAGTAACATAGCGATGACAAAGGGAACTTATGTTGTTATGCGGTTTGACCGATAAAGATCTTCGTAGAATATGTAGGAGCCAATATGATCGTCCAGGTTCCTCTATTGGTTATTGACCAGAGATGTGTCTCGGTCATGTCTACATAGTTCTCGAACCCGTAGGGTCCGCACGCTTAATGTTCGATGACGATTTGTATTATGAGTTATGTGATTTGATGTACCAAAGTTTGTTCGGAGTCCCGAATGAGATCACGGACATGACGAGGAGTCTCGAAATGGTCGAGAGGTAAAGATTCATATATAGGACAATGGCATTTGGACACAGGAAGTGTTCCGGGTGATACCGGGTCACCGGAAGGGGTTCCGGGCAACCCCCGGCAAAGATATGGGCTTAATGGGCCAAGTAAGGGGACACACCAGCCCACAAGGGGCTGGTGCGCCCCCTATAGGGCCAGCCACGTGGGGAGAAAGGGAAAGGAGAGGAGGAAAAGGAAACTATGAAGTAGGACTCCTACTTCCTTCCCCTCCCCCCTCCTTCCTTTCCCCTTGTCCAAATATGGTAGGGGGGGCGAATTGGACTAGGGGCCCAAGTAGGATTCCTCCTACTTGGGCGCGCCCTAGGCTGCCTCCCTCCCTCTCTCTCCTTTATATACGTGGGGAGGGCACCCCTAGAACACACATCAATTGTTCCTAGCCGTGTGCGGCGCCCCCCTCCACAGTTAATGTCGTGGTTCTAAGACTAACAGTAGAATGGGGGGTAGGTATGAGGAGGCAAGATCCCAGCTATGGTGAAGTTGTACACACAAGATTTATGAGTTCAGGCCCTTCACGGTGGAAGTAACAGCCCTACGTCTCAGTGCTCGGGAGCTCGGTCGATTGGATTATGTGTGTGGAGTTACAGGGGGTGCGAACCCTTGTCCCTGAGGAGGGGGGTGGCTTATATAGAGTTCACCAAGCCCCTCCGGCCCTCAGTTACACAGGGTTTAAGGTACATAAAGATAGGGCATTACTGATAACGCCAGCAATAAAGATACATGAAAGACCATTAAGTCTACAGAGTAACGCCTGACCGCTGCCATACAGAGTGACTTTAGATCTTCTATCCGTCAAGTGATTCTTGTTACGGTCGAGTGAGTACTTCCTGGTCGAATGAACTTGAGTCTTCTGAGTGGAATGTTTCTGGTCGAGTGGATGATGGTATCCCTTGAATGCTTCTGACTTTAGGTAAATGTCCTTGGGGAGGGAGTCTAGGTCAGGCCTATGACCCTACCCTAGGTACATGTCGTCATCATTAGCCCCCGAATGGTTCAGGGTTCGAGTGGAAAAAGGAGTGGAAGTTGGTTCCGACTCAGTTACACACTGCGGAAGTGTTTTCCTTAGACTGATGAGCCATGCGACAACTTTGACTTCATTTTTAGTCGCCTTGATCCATTCTAAAGTAGTCGAGTGAACTTTGCTGATAAGCTTCGAGTGTTGATATGGGAAAAATCTTCAGTCTGATAGATTGCTCTGCTGTTCCCGGATCTTGCGGGATTCAAAATTTTGGGAAGCGCGTGGGACGTAGGAGGCCGCAGTAATTGGGATGGATTAGGCAGCAGCACCTCGATCTCTGCGCCACCTTTTTTGCCATGTACCGAGCGAGCGACAGTTGCGGGATTTGATAGGATTGCCCGGGCCCAGTCGTCAGTCACTCGGAAATGACTCCATGTAAGGCGTTGGGTTGGGGAATTCTGCACAGTGCGCCCCAATTTCTCCTTCTTCCTCCTCTGCTTCTCCACCGCTACCGCTTCCGCTCCGACGCCGCCTCCCACCCGTGTGCCTCTTGCTGCGATGGCGAAGGACAAGACGGCGGCGCTAGAGCGCGCAAAGAAGGGGGCAGCGAAGGGGAAGGGGAAGAAGACCGACAGGAGCGGGTCGTCGTCGAGATCCGGCTTGCCGCGCGGCTGGGTTCAGGGCGACTGGATCCAGTCCACAATCGAGCTGGATGACTTGCAAGATCTGGCCGAGAGTGGGCTGATTGAGCATGGTTCCTGGAGGCTCCCGGGGGATGAAACTGAGCCGCAGCCTCAGGAGGGTGAGTGCGTCTTACTCGCCACTCACGTCGACCACGGTTTTTCCTTGCCCCCGCATCCCTTTTTCCATGCTTTTCTGAACTTCTTTGGAGCTCAACTCCACCATTTCTCTCCCAACACTATCACGTACCTTGCTGCCTTTTTCTCCCTGTGTGAGAATTTCCTGGGCTGCCGACCGCACTGGGGTCTGTTTAAGCACATCTTCACATGCCGCTCGCAGACTGTGAAAAAAGCTAGCCCGAGTGACGAGAAAACCCAGGTGATCCAGATGTGCGGGGGCTTAGGTATCCAGATGAGGGGGAAGAGTGCTTTTCCTGCGATGACTCTCCCTGACTCGGTTAGAGGATGGTAGTCGACTTGGTTTTATTGCAAAGACAAGTCGACCCCTGGTCATTCGACTGGTCTCCCTCCCTTTTCCTTGGAGCGAGTCCAGAAACCCACTACCTTGAAAGTGACTCCAGCAAAGAAGGTGGAGGTGACCATGTTGATGGAGCGAGTAGTTTAGCGGATCCATGAGGGTGTGACTGGTATGGATTTGCTCGAGGTATTTCTCAGTCAACGTATCCAGCCTCTCCAGGCTCGTGACCACTCCATATGGATGTACTCGGGGATTGAAGATTCCACTCGGATCCACCCGGAGGACGTTGATGAGAAGACGGTGGCGCAGTGGGTGCAAGGCATCACAGGAAACAAGGATAACCCCAGGGGATCCCGAAGAGTTTTACCATTTGACGCCAACAACCAACCAGACCAGGTCTATTCTTTATTTTCGAGTGCTTTTCATTCTGACTTGTAGTTGTTTATTGAGTCAACCATCCTTTGTTCACCTCTTTTGCTTCACAGATCTATACGGAGACGTACTCAATGCCGAACGGGGAGCAAGAGCAGTACCAGGAAGGAGAAGAAAGCAGAGGCAAAAGCATGGATTCGCAGTCTGATGGAGGAGAAGAGGATGAGGAAAGCGAGGACTCGACCAGTGGCGAAGAAGTCGAGTCACCACCCCACGACGAAAGGCGTTCCAAGCATAAGCACGACCCAGCAAGTATCCGTGGCAAAGTGGCTAAGCCGACCGGACAGACTTCCAAGCGCACTCAGACCTCTTCCCCTGTGCCGACTGAGAAGGCTCCAAAGCAGCCCAAAGTTGCAGCATCGAAGTCTCGGAAGACCCTGCCCAAGATCAAGATCGATGTCCCCGTCGCTTCTGCGTAAGTGTCTTGTCCTCACTTTTTGCTCAAGGACTTGTGCTGTTGACTCTCTTCCTGATTTGACCGAGTGAATCTTGAAACTTGCAGAGCTGCTACTTCTGGGACTTCTGCTTACAGGGATGGTGATGAGGATGTGGAAGACGCGGTCACTTCTAACCCGGGTATGACTTTTGCAAACTTGTCTCAGCCATTTTGTTGGTCGACTGAATCCTGGTGATTGATTCTTTTTGCAGCTCCTCCCAATGTCATTGATCTTCCAGACGACGAAGAGGATGTGCCGCTGAGGCCCATGGGAAGGGGAAGCAGGAAGACATCAACTGGCAAGGTGCCTCAGTCGACGCCAGTGACAGAGCCGGTGATCCAGGAGACCGGCGATGCCAACCGGGCTTATGTGACTTTTGCCATACCATTATCGAGTGCCCAGCCTTCAGCGTCGACTGCACAGATTCCAGCCGATACACCATCTTCACTCTTCACTACACATCACATCCCGGTGGACCAAGTGGGTGCTGCCAAGGAAGCTATACGCCAGGCAGGCATCATGATGGAGCAGATGAAGGTGGTTCGGGAGGCTAGTCAAGCTGCTTATGACGCCAGCTCAGCTCTCCAGAGCAACGTCCAGGTTGGTTGATTACCGACTGATCCCTTAGCTTGTCGCTTGTTCTGTTAGGATATGCTACCTGAAAATTTTCCTTGTGCATCTTTTCGTCAGTCTACATTTTGCATTTGTACACCCACTGGGTGTTTAATTTACTACTGAATAGTTTTGCTTCTTGAGTCGACTAGGTTGTGTCGATTGAGTCTTTGAACCAGTGGGGGCACGCTGAGTGCACCCACTGGGTGTAGTCCCCGAGACCATAGTTGACTGCGGGCAGTCGGCTATGGTCTAAGAATCAGAACTTTCTCACTCGGTCTGAACGGATCACGTCGAGTGGAAACTGGACCAGTGGGGGCATGCTGAGTGCACCCACTGGGTGTAGTCCCCGAGACCGTAGTCGACTGCGGGCAGTCGACTGTGGTCTGAGAACAACTTTCCCCCCTTTTTTTACACTCGGCCTGGACAGGCCATGTCGAGTGGAAACTGGTCCAGTGGGGGCACGCTAAGTGCACCCACTGGGTGTAGTCCCCGAGATCATCGAATCTGTCACTCTATTGTTCTGAAGTAACCAATCATCGAATCTGTCGACTAACCATCCTCTGATCACAGAAATCTTGTGAACTTGGAGCTCATTTTGCTGACCTGGAGCAGAAGCAGATTCAGCTCAATCTCGATTTGGAGTTGGCCAAGACGAACTTGCAGAAGGCCAAGGATAAAGCCGCTGGTATGAAAAATTTGTCGACTGATTTGTTTCTGAACCGAGTGTTATTTCCTTTCTCTGACCCAAGTGTCATTTCTTTCAGAAACAATGAACCAGGCTCTGGCGAAGAAGGATCTGGACCTCGCAGCTGCGCAGAAGGCAGCAGAAGAGAAAACCGCACTCGCTGGCCAGAAGCTTGCTTCAGTCGGTAAACTGGAGGAAGAGAACGCCAAGCTGAAGGCTACCCTGGATGAAGCCAACAAGGAGGCGACTCGTCTGAAGAAGGACAAGAGGGTCTTGACCGACAAAGTAGAAGACATTGCCCGCAAAAGAGATGATCTGGAGAATTATCTGGGAGGACTTGCCAAGAAGTTATTCGTTATGCTTGAAGGTGCTTTCCTTTGTCCGACTGACTTGTTGCTGTCGATTAGATATATAGCCATTGACTCATTGTTGTATTGCGTGTGCAGAATTTTGCCAGAACTTCGAGGAAGAAACTGGGTGAATTGAGACAAGCTTGGACCCCATCCTCTCTCCTGTTAAGGACGAAGCCGCCATGAACGTGCTCCGACTGGAATCTCGTGTCGTTGGCGTCATCGACTACCTTGCTTGGCTGAAAGTTGCGGTGTCGCGAATCGACACAGCGCTCTGGCCAGGGGCGACACTCCAAAATGACCTCGAGTCTCTGATGGCTCGACTCAATGAGGTCCCTGGTCGAGTGCAGGAATGGAAGAAGTCTTCTGCTTGGTGTGGAGCTGATGTGGCTCTGTCCCTGGTTCGTGTCCACTGCAAGGAAGCTCGAGAAGAGAAGCTGGCGGCGATCAAGGTTGCCAATACCAAAAGGCACGACTTCCAATCTTTCATGGAAACCTTCATTGCTGCTGCCACTCGGATTGCTGATGGAATCAACATGGACGAGTTCGTCGAACCTGCTAGCCCTCCTCCTGCGGAATGAACAAACTTTATGCCTCGTGTTAAATTTGCCTCGGAATGCCGAGTGATTTTGTAACCGTTAAACTCCTTTGGGCCGGATGCCCGAGTACTTTAATCCATGGTCTGGAACCTTGCGAGATTTATCTGACCTCGGTCTTTCTCTTAATATACTTGTGTTTGCCTTCGAGTGGAACTTGTTTCTTCACTCGAAATAGTCTTTGTATTTGTGATGCAGCTCCGAGGAGAAGGTAGCAGTCGACTCGGTGGGATTTTTTCAAACTTAGGCGAGTACTGGACTGTAGCTAAGCCCCCGAGTGAGAGGGTTGCTCTTCACTCGGTGGGATTTTTTCAAACTTAGGCGAGTGCTGGACTACAGCTAAGCCCCCGAGTGAGAGGGTTGCTCTTCACTCGGTGGGATTTTTTCAAACTTAGGCGAGTACTGGACTGCAGCTAAGCCCCCGAGTGAGAGGGATTCTCTTCACTCGGTGGGATTTTTTCAAACTTAGGCGAGTACTGGACTGCAGCTAAGCCCCCGAGTGAGAGGGTTGCTTTTCACTCGGTGGGATTTTTTCAAACTTAGGCGAGTACTGGACTGCAGCTAAGCCCCTGAGTGAGAGGGTTGCTTTTCACTCAGTGGGATTTTTTCAAACTTAGGCGAGTACTGGACTGCAGCTAAGCCCCCGAGTGAGAGGGTTGCTCTTCACTCGGTGGGATTTTTTTCAAACTTAGGCGAGTACTGGACTGCAGCTAAGCCCCCGAGTGAGAGGGTTGCTCACCACTCGGTAGGATTTTTTTTTAAACTTAGGCGAGTACTGGACTGCAGCTAAGCCCCCGAGTGAGAGGGTTGCTCTCCACTCGGTAGGATTTTTCAAACTTAGGCGAGTACTGGACTGCAGCTAAGCCTCCGAGTGAGAGTCTTGCTCTCCACTCGATAGGATTTTTCAAACTTAGGCGAGTACTGGACTGCAGCTAAGCCTCCGAGTGAGAGTCTTGCTCTTCACTCGGTAGGATTTTTTTAAAACTTAGGCGAAACGGATTCGCGGCTAAGCCCCCGAGTGAGAGGCTTGCTCTTCACTCGGCAGGATTTTCTTTTTTTGGAACTTAGGCGAAGCGGATTCGCAGCTAATACACCCACTGGGGGATTTAGAACACATACAAAACAATCATTTAGGAGACTGTAAAACTGTGTCTTTGATAATCAAACTAGGAGGTATTTCTTATTACATCTCAACAGTCTGAATGCTTAAGTATAAAAGGGGCGGAGTAGCTCCGCATTCCAAGCGCGTGGCTCATCTTTATTGTGCTCCACATTGTAGAGGCAATATGCTCCGTTGTGGAGCACTTTGGTGATGATGAATGGGCCTTCCCAAGCAGGAGCGAGCTTGTGTGGTCGCTGCTAATCCACTCGAAGAACCAAGTCCCCCTCTTGAAATGCTCGACCCCTCATGTTTCTGGCGTGGAATCGATGCAGGTCTTGCTGATAAATGGTCGACCGGATCAGGGCCATCTCTCTTTCCTCTTCTAGGAGATCAACTGCATCTTGCCGAGCTTGTTCTGCTTCATCTTCTGAGAAAAGTTCGACTCGGGGTGCATTGTGAAGTAAGTCACTCGGAAGCACAGCTTCAGCCCCATAGACCAAGAAGAATGGAGTTCGACCAGTCGACCGATTAGGAATTGTCCTCAATCCCCAAAGCACTGATGGAAGTTCATCAACCCAAGCGCCTGCTGCATGCTTGAGGTCACGCATCAATCGAGGTTTCAGCCCTTTGAGAATCAATCCATTTGCTCTTTCAGCTTGCCCATTCGACTGGGGATGGGCGACTGAAGCATAGTCAACCCGAGTACCTTGGGAAGTGCAGAAAGCTCTGAACTCATCGAAATCGAAGTTCGACCCATTATCTGTGATGATGCTATGTGGAACTCCATATCTGAATGTTAACTCTCTGATGAAGCTGACAGCAGTACTTGCTTCGAGGTTTTTGATTGGTTTAGCCTCAATCCATTTGGTGAACTTGTCGACTGCAACAAGCACATGAGTGAAGCCACTCCTACCGGTCCTCAGAGGTCCAACCATATCTAATCCCCAAACAGCAAAAGGCCAGACGAGTGGAATGGTCTTCAGGGCTGATGCAGGCTTGTGGGACATGTTGGAATAGAACTGGCAACCTTCACATTTGTTGACTATGTCTTTTGCCATTTTCATTCGCTCGTGGCCAATAAAATCCCGCTCGGTATGCTTTGGCCACAATGGTCCAAGAGGACGCATGGTGACCACAGGTCCCCGAGTGGATGTCATTGAGGATCACTCGACCTTCTTCCGGTGTAATGCACTTCTGAGCGACTCCAGTAACACTTTCTCTGTAAAGTTGTCCACCCATTACTGTGATAGCTTTAGATCGACGGACAATCTGACGGGCCTCTTCTTCATCCTCTGGGAGCTCTTTCCTGAGAATATATGCAATGTACGGCACTGTCCAATCGGGTACGACGGCCAAAACTTCCATGATCAAGTCGACCACGGCTGGGATTTCAACTTCAGTCGGATCAGTAGGGCTCTTTGGTTGTGGGGGCTCTTCCGTGAAGGGATCCTCTTGAACTGATGGTGTGTGGAGATGCTCCAAGAACACATTACTAGGAATGGGCTCATGCTTGGAACCTATCTTTGCCAAATCATCAGCTGCTTGATTTTTCAGTCGGGGTATATGATGAAGCTCTAACCCCTCAAACTTCTTCTCCAACTTTCTTACTGCGTTACAATAGCCAGTCATAGCCGGGCTCCTGATGTCCCACTCCTTCATTACTTGATTAACCACCAAATCTGAGTCGCCATAGACCATTAGGCGATGGACGCCGAGTGAAATGGCCATACTCAACCCGTACAGAAGTGCTTCATATTCAGCTTCATTGTTGGAGGAATCAAAATGAATCTGGAGAACATAGCTGAGCCTGTCGCCTCGGGGGGATACCAATACCACCCCAGCACCAGAACCATTCAACATCTTGGATCCATCAAAGAACATGGTCCAATGCTCCAAGTGAATCTGAGTCGGTTGTTGCTGCTCAACCCACTCGGCGAGGAAATCTGCTATTGCTTGGGACTTGATAGCTTTCTTTGCCTCAAACTTGATATCCAATGGAAGGAGTTCAATCGCCCACTTTGCCACTCGACCAGTTGCATCTCTGTTGTTCAGAATTTCTGACAATGGTGCGTCGCTGACGACTGTAATGGAATGATCTGAGAAATAATGTGCAACCTTCTTCGTGGTCATGTAAATTCCATAAACAAGCTTCTGGTAATGCGGATATCTCTGCTTGGATGGAGTCAAGACTTCAGAGATATAGTATACTGGGCACTGAACTTTATAGGCTTTTCCTTCTTCTTCCCGCTCGACCGTGAGTACTGTACTGACAACTTGTCCAGTGGCTGCAATATAAAGCAGTAAAGGCTCTTTGCTGATTGGGGCAGCGAGCATCGGCTGGGTGGAAAGCAGGGCTTTGAGCTCTGCAAACGCTGCGTCAGCTTCAGGAGTCCACTCGAACTTATCAGACTTATTCATCAGTCGGTAAAGAGGCAATGCCTTTTCACCGAGGTGAGAGATGAATCGACTCAGGGCAGCCAAACAACCAGTAAGCTTCTGAATGTCATGCACAGGCACAGGGCGTTTCATCCGGAGTATGGCACCAACTTTCTCTGGGTTCGCGTCGATCCCTCATTCAGAAACGAGGAAACCGAGCAACTTTCCACCTGGAACTCCGAATGTGCACTTCGATGGATTAAGCTTGATATCATACCTTCTCAGGTTGGCAAAGGTTTCAGCGAGGTCAGTCAGCAGGTCAGAACCTTTACGCAACTTGACCATAATGTCATCCATATATGCTTCCACATTCCGACTGATTGAGTGAGCAGGCACTTCTGAATCATCCTCATAAATGTGGCACCAGCGTTCTTGAGACTGAATGGCATGGTGACATAGCAAAAGCACCCGAATGGGGTGATGAAAGCTGTTTTTATTTCATCGGGTCCATACAGTCGGATCTGATGATACCCGAAATATGCGTCCAGAAAAGACAAACGCTCACATCACACAGTTGAGTCGACAATTTGGTTGATGCGGGGGAGAGGGAAATGATCTTTCGGGCAGGCCCGATTGATATGCTTGAAGTCAATACACATACAAAGTGAATTGTCCTTCTTGGGGACCATGACAACATTGGTGAGCCACTCGGAGTGGTAAATCTCTCAGATGAACTCAGCTGCCAGAAGCCGAGCCACTTCCTCGCCGATTGCCTTTCTCTTCTGTACGGCGGACCATCGAAGATGCTCTTTGACTGGTTTTACTTTTGGGTCGACTCGCAAACGGTGCTCAGCCAGTTCCTTGGGTACACCCGGCATGTCAGAAGGTTTCCATGCAAAGATGTCCCAGTTCTCACGGAGGAACTGGATGAGCGCTTCTTCCTATTTGCTGTCGAGTGATGTTGAGATATGAGTAGGAGCAGCATTAGGATCGGTCGGGTGAATATGAACCGACTTTGTTTCACCGGACGACTGAAATGCAGAATCTGTGGCAGGCTTCTTGGCTCGCAACAAATCACTCGGATCTGCACTCTTCTGGTATTCTTGCATTTCAACTGCTGCCATTTGTGCATCGGCAATTTTTGAACCCTTCTGGAGGCACTCTTCTGCCTTCTGCCGATTGCCAGTGACCGTGATCACTCCTCAGGGACCAGGCATCTTTAATTGAGGTACACGTAACATGGTCGAGCCATAAAACGTGCATATGCAGGCCTACCCAAAATAGCATGATAAGCACTCTGGAAATCCACTACTTCAAATGTCAACTTTTCCTTACGGTAATTCTTTGAATCACCAAAAACCACGTCAAGAGTGATCTGGCCGAGTGATTTGGCTTTCTTTCCCGGGATAACGCCATGGAAACTCATGTTGCTCTCGCTAAGCTTGGACATCGGAATGCCCATCCCCTTCAAGGTTTCAGCGTAAAGAATATTCAGGCCGCTGCCACCATCCATCAACACTTTGGTCAGTCGAGTACCTCCAACAACTGGGTCGACTACCAATGCTTGCCTCCCTGGAGTGGCAAAGCGTGCAGGATGATCAGATTGGTCGAATGTGATAGCTGTTTGTGACCACTTTAGGTATGTTGTTGTTGCCGGAGCAACCATATTCACTTCTCTGTTTATCACTTTCAGTCAACTTTTGCTCTCAACATCAGCAAAAATCACCAGAGTGGAATTGACGTTGGGAAAACCATCGTCACCTTCTTCCTTGTCCTCATCCTTGTCTGACTCCTTTTCCTTTTCACTGGGCTGCTTCTCTCGAAACTGCTAGATCAGGAGCCGACACTGTCGAGTGGTGTGTTTTGGGTAAATCAGATTACCCTCTTCATCCTTCTTGGTGTGAATGTGACATGGAAAATCCAACACATCATTTCCTGCTTGATCTTTCACTTTCTTGGGGGTCCAGGGCCCCTTGGGTTTCCCTTTAAATTTTCCTTGGATCACTGTCGCAGTTTCACCAGGTCCTGCAGGCTCAGCTTTACGCTTCTGTTTCCAATTGGAATTGCCTCCACCAGTGTCCTGACCGGCTGGTTTGCTCTTTCCACTGCGGAGTCGATCTTCTTCTTCCTCGTTAGCGTACCGAGTGGCTATTTCCATCATCCGAGTCAGAGACATATCTCCTGTCCGACCGAATTTCAGGCTAAGCTCTCAATACCTGACGCCTTCCTTGAAGGCACAAACTGCTTGATGCTGAGATACATTTTCCACTGTGTGATGCAAAGTGGTCCACCTCTGAATGTAATCTCTCAAAGTCTCATTCGGCTTCTGAACACAATGCTGCAATTCTGCCAACCCTGCTGGTCGTTTGCAAGTTCCTTCAAAAGTTCTGACAAACACTCGGGCTAGCTCTTCCCAGCTGAATATACTGCCTGGGGCTAACTGATTCAACCAAGCTCTGGCTGAACCCTCCAATATCAAAGGAAGGTGCTTCATGGCTACCTCATCATTACCACCACCAATCTGCACAGCCACTCGGTAATCCTCAAGCCAAGTGTCGGGCTTTTACTCACCAGTGAACTTGCTAACTCCAGACGCCAACCTGAAGTTGGGAGGAATCTCTGCAGCCCTGATGGCTCTACTGAAACATTCTGAACCTGAGACATGAACCCTGCTGCCAGTCGGGCGGTCCCTGTCGAGTCCCTCTCTGTGTGCTCTGTTCCTGTCGACCAGACCTTGAACAAGAATTGATCTCGCATCAAAGCCTGGCTCCCTTGGGTCGACTGGCAATCTCCGCTCACCACTGTGCAAGCGCCTATCATCATGATGATGGGGCACATAGGACCCACCCCTCGGAGGGGGTGTAGGCACTCGACGGCGGTTATCGTGGTCGAATCGATTATCAAACTGCTCATGATTCCGATCCCAGTACTGCTCTTGACGATGCCCACGTCCCTCTCGCCTCAGAGGCGATCTTGGGCTGTGGGCCAACTGGACTGTATCAGCCACCACAGACCTGCTGTGAATTCTATCCCGCGACTGAGATACTGTTGTGTTCTGCTCTCCTGCTGCCCGAAGTAAAGCCCAGATCTGCATCAAACCTCTTCCAGCCTCTGACTGGGAAGGCTGAATGGACTCTGCTATGCGGGCTGCAGCTGTAAGATTCTGAATCGGAGTGCGGTATACCTGATGCTGAGGTGGGAAAAGCTGTCACTGCCGTCGACTGGACTCTGGGATCCGCTGTTGAGCACGCTCATCGAGTGCATGCTAAAGGTTCTCCAGACGAGTGCACTCAGCCAAAGTGGCCAGGCGCGCTGCCTCCAAGGCCCGAGCCTTAGAGGTCTCCCCGACGATAGGTGTGTGAAGCGCGTCCTCGTTGAGGCGGCGAAGTTCTTCCCTCTGCTATGAGGAAAGGGTTTCAGGATGATACTCCTCGTGAACATGTGACGGGTCGCCGCCGTCGCCGCTGCCAGCGCGACGAAACCCGGGTGGGCTGTGCGGCGCATTAACCACCAAGACCTCCGCCGCAGGATCGCTGCTGTCGCATTCGGAGAGGGTCTTGACGAAGCCAGTCGATAGGTCGAACAGGCCATAGAGAGATTCGTCGGGCTCGATTGCCGTGACTTGTGGGGTGGCCGACTGACGTGCCACCGTGTGTTTCACCCACCGCTGAAGTCGCGACCGACCGGATCGCTTGCGTCGGCGAACAGCGGGGAGCGAGGACACCACGGGAGCCGACCGATACTGGGTCGACAGCTGCCGAAGAAGGATGCCACGAACGCACGCGCGAAAGTGCGTCACCCCGCGGACGGGGAGCGTCTCGACATCGAGGGGGGCCTCCTGGAGCCAGGCGGAGTCGTCGGCGACGAAAATGAGCGCGCCGAGATGGATCTCGCGGCCCTCAGACAATCCACCGCCGGAAACCATGATGATGGGAATCAGAAAAAACTGCAACTTCACCGGAAAGTCGCTAAGACACCTGCCCCACGGTGGGCGCCAACTGTCGTGGTTCTAAGACTGACAGTAGAATGGGGGTAGGTATGAGGAGGCAAGATCCCAGCTATGGTGAAGTTGTACACACAAGATTTACGAGTTCAGGCCCTTCACGGTGGAAGTAACAGCCCTACGTCTCGGTGCTCGGGAGCTCGGTCGATTGGATTATGTGTGTGGAGTTACAGGGGGTGCGAACCCTTGTCCCTGAGGAGGGGGTGGCTTATATAGAGTTCGCCAAGCCCCTCTGGCCCTCAGTTACACAGGGTTTAAGGTACATAAAGATAGGGCGTTACTGATAACGCCAGCAATAAAGATACATGAATGACCATTAAGTCTACAGAGTAATGCCTGTCCGTTGCCATACAGAGTGACTTTAGATCTTCTATCCGTCGAGTGATTCTTGTTACGGTCGAGTGAGTACTTCCTGGTCGAATGAACTTGAGTCTTCCGAGTGGAATGTTTCTGGTCGAGTGGATGATGGTATCACTTGAATGCTTCTGACTTTAGGTAAATGTCCTTGGGGAGGGAGTCTAGGTCAGGCCTATGACCCTACCCTAGGTACATGTCGTCATCAGTTAACACCTCGGTCATATCATCGTAGTGCTTAGGCGAAGCCCTACGCCGGTAACTTCATCATCACCGTCGCCACGCCGTCGTGCTGACGGAACTCTCCCTCGTCCTCAACTGGATCAAGAGCTCGAGGGACGTCATCATGCTGAATGTGTGCTGAACACGGAGGTGCCGCATGTTTGGTACTTGGATCGGTTGGATCGTGAAGACGTTCGACTACATCAACCGCGTTACTAAACGCTTCCGCTTTTGGTCTACGAGGGTACGTGGACACACTCTCCCCGCTCGTTGCTATGATTCTCCTAGATAGATCTTGCGTGATCGTAGGAAATTTTTGAAATACTACGTTCCCCAACAATTGAGATATGTAAAAGCATAAGTTCCTTTCTCATAGTAATTTTCAGTAGCATCATGAATGAATTCAACAATATAGCTATCACATAAAGCATTCTTTTCATGATTCATAAGCATAGAAATTTTACTACTCTGCACATAAGCAAATTTCTTCTCATTCATAATAGTGGGAGCAAACTCAACAAAATAACTATCATGTGATACTTGATTAGCATAATCCAATTGAACATTAAAATCATGATGACAGGCTTCAAGGTTATCATTATTCTTTATAGTATACATATCATCACAATAATCATCATAGATAGCAACTTTGTTCTCATAATAATCAACTGAAACCTCTTCCAAAATAGTGGATTCATCACTAAATAAAGTCATGACATCACCAAATCCACTTATATCATTATAATAAGATTCAACTTCCTCCAAAATAGAAGGATAATTATTATCTAATGTTGACACTCTTACAAACCCACTTTCATCATTGTAATCATCATAAATAGGAGGCATGCAATCATCATAATAAATATTCTCATCAAAACTTGGGGGACTAAAAATATCATCTTCATCAAGCATAGCATGGGTTTGCATATCATTAACATCATGGATATTCAAAGAATTCATATATACTAGCAACATTTCAACCATGCTTATCATTCATGGATTTTATGCCAAACATTTTATAGAATTCTTCTTCTAACAATTGAGCACAATTTTCCGCTCCATCATTTTCAAGAAAGACATTATAAAGATGAAGAATATGAGGCAACCTTAATTCCATTTTTTTGAAGTTTTTCTTTTATAAACCAAACTAGTGATAAAACAAGAAACAAAAATATTCAATTGCAAGATCTAAAGATATACCTTCAAGCACTCACCTCCCCGGCAAGGGCGCTAGAAAAGAGCTTGATGTCTACTACACAACTTATTTTTGTAGACTCGTGTTGGGCCTCCAAGCGCAGAGTTTTGTAGGACAGTAGCAATTTTCCCTCAAGTGGATGACCTAAGGTTTATCAATCTATGGGAGGCATAGGATGAAGATGGTCTCTCTCAAACACCCCTGCAATCAAATACAAGAAATCTCTTGTGTCCCCAACACACCCAATACATTGGCAAATTGTATAGGTACACTAGTTTGGCAAGGTAGTAGATACAAGTGTAGTATGGATAGTAGATATAGGTTTTTGTAATCTAAAAAAACAGCGAGGTAGCAAGTGATAAAACAGAGGACAAACGATAATGCAATGCTTGAAAATAAGGCCTAGGGTTCATACTTTCACTAGTGCAATCTCTCAACAGTGCTAACATAATTGGATCATATAACAATCCCTAAACGTGCAACAAAGAATCACTCCAAAGTTCTTATCAAGTGGAGAACATAAGATGAAATTGTTGTAGGGTACAAAACCACCTCAAAGTTATCCTTTTCGATCAATCTATTGAGCTATTCCTATAAGTGTCACAAATAGCCCTGGAGTTCATATTAAAATAACACCATACGATACACGTCAATCAACCCTAATGTCACCTAGATACTCCAATGTCACCACACGTATCCATGAGTTGATTATTTGATATGCATCAAACAACTTCATATTCATAGTATTCAATCCAACACAAAGAATTTCAAAGAGTGCCCCAAGATTTCTAGCAGAGAAAGTAGGACGAAAACATGCATCAACCCTATGCATAGATTACCCCAATGTCACCTCGGGAATCCGCGAGTTGAGTGCCAAAACATACATCAAGTGAATCAATATAATACCCCATTGTCACCACGGGTATTCATATACAAGACATACATCAAGAGTTCTCAAATCCATAAAAGTATTCAATCTGATCATAGTGAAACCTCAAAGGTAAAAACTCAATTCATCACAACAAGATAGAGAGGGGGAAACACCATATGATCCAACTATATTAACAAAGCTCGCGGTACATCAAGATCGTGCCAAATTAAGAACACGAGATAGATAGATAAAACACATAGCTACTTGTACATACCCTCAGCCCCGAGGTGGAACCACTCCCTCCTCGCCACCGGGATGATGAAGATGGACTTCGGTGATGATTTCCCCCTTCGGCAGGGTGCCGAAACAAGGATCCAGTTGGGATCTCTTTGGCACAGAGGCTTGCGGCGGTGTAGTCAAAGTTTTAGGTTACTTCTGGAGGTTTCTGAATATATTGGAATTTTTGGCGTCGGTCTCACGCAAAGAGGTGCCACAGGAGGGCCACGAGGCACCAGGGCGCGCCAAGGGGGTGTGGGCGTGCCCAGGCAGCTTGTGGTACCCCTGTGGCTCTTTTAGTGTCTCTTTCCTTCCAAAAAATCATCAAAAAGTTTCATTGCATTTGGAGAACTTTTATTTCTGCACAAAAGACAACACCACGGTAGTTCTGCTGAAAACAACGTGAGTCCGGATTAGTTCAATTCAAATAATACCAAAACCATATAAAATTGTTTTAAACATGGTATGAATACTTCATAAATTATAGATACATTGGAGACGTATAAGCATCCCCAAGCTTATAATCCATAGATTCATCAAAACAAGTAAACTATACAACAAAAACAGATTTTGTCAAAAACATAACAATATGTAATGATTTGAAAAAAAAGCAGTACTTTTGTAAATACAAAAATTCCGAAAATTTAGGACAATGTGGGAAATTGGTACGTCAAGTATGTGTAAAAATGTCAGAATTTTATGATGTTCAAGTGAATTTTAAAAATTCCAATACTAGGCATAAAAGTTTTTGTTTTTTCACGAAATCAACTCAACTATCAACCAAATAATCCCAAAGGCTTTACTTGGCACAAACACTAACTAAAACATAAAAACTCAATCATCTCAGTAGCATAATTGTGTGAAAACTCAAAAATAGAAAATAAAACAAGAAAAATAAGATAACTATTGGGTTGCCTCCCAAAAAGCGCTATTGTTTTACGCCCCTAGCTAGGCTTAATGCGTAGTTTCAATTGTTGTCATCCTTAGTTTTCATTCCATAGGTTCCCTCATAATTGATTCATAGGGTGGCTTAATTCTCTTTCTATGAAAGTGTTCCACTCCTTTTTTTTAATGGAAACTAGAACCTATTGTTTCCTTTTTTCGTATCAATAATAGCATCTATGGTACGTAGGAAAGGCCTACCAAGTATTATAGGGCAAGACAGATTACAATCAATATCAAGAACTGTGGAATCAACAGGCACATAATTTCTATTAGCAAGAATGAGCACATCATTTATTCTACCCACAGGTTTCTTAATAGTTGAATCCACGAAGTGTAAAATAAGGGACCAGTCATCCATATAGATAAGGCCTAGCACATCATATAAAGATTTTGGTATAGTGGAAATGCTAACACCCAAATCACATAAAGCATTACATTGATAATCTTTAATCTTTACTTTAATAGTAGGTTCCCATTCATCATATAATTTACTAGGTATTGAAACTTCCAACTCTATTTTTTCTTCAAAAGCTTTCATCATAACTTCTACGATATGTTTAGTAAAAGCTTTATTTTGTTCATAAACATTGGGTGAATTTATCATGTATTGCAACAAGGAAATACATTCAATAAAATAACAACTATCATAATAAAAGTCCTTATAATCCAAAGTAGTGGTCACATCACTATTTAAAGTCTTGACCTCGTCAAACCCACTTTTATCATTTTTATCATTAAGATCAACACCCTCCAAACAATCGGGATGCCTTCTAGCTAAAGTTGACTCATCTCCATTCCCTTTTTCATCAAGTTTTATGTTATTAAACAAAGATTCAATAAGTGAGACACCAATCAGTTTAATATCTTCATCATGATTATGATAAAAACCGGGCAGAATAGATTTTTCTAAGAATTCTAGCTTAGCTTTGAACCTAGCTGTTATTTCTTTACTTTCATTAATTGAATTTTGATAGATTTAACGGACTCATTAATATCATGCTTAGGTGGCAAAATTTTATATTTTAGAGTTTCCACATCATGAGCAATTCTATCCATGTTCCTAGCCATATCATCAACTTTATTCAATTTTTCTTCTACCATGGCATTAAAAATCTTTTGAGAACTAACGAATTATTTAATATTATTCTCAAGATCAGTGGGTATCCTATTATTGTTATTACAATTATAATAATTACCATAGGAATTACCATAATTATTAGAGGATTTCCGGGAAATGGTCTAGGATTAAAATTTCCTCCGTAAGCATTGTTGTTGAAATTATTTCTAGAGACAAAATTCACATCAACAACATCATTATTTTCCTTAATCTGAGTAGACAATGGCACATCATTAGGATTGCTACTTCTTGAGTTTGCGTTGGTTTTTCCCTTGAAGAGGAAAGGGTGATGCAGCAAAGTAGAGATAAGTATTTCCCTCAGTTAAGAACCAAGGTATCAATCCAGTAGGAGAAGAACGCGCAAATCACCAATACCAGCACAAACAATCAAACACTTGCACCCAACGCGATAAAGGGGTTGTCAATCCCTTCACGGCCACTTGCAATAGTGAGATCTGATAGAGATAGATAAATAAAACTAAACAAAAGATAAAATATTTTTGGGTTTTTCGTTTATAGATCTGAAAGTAAAAGATTGCAAAATAGTAGATTGGAAATTAATATGATGGAAAATAGACCCGGGGGCCATAGGTTTCACTAGAGGCTTCTCTCTTGAAGGCAAATAATACAGTGGGTGAACAAATTACTGTCAAGCAATTGATAGAAAAGCGCAAAGTTATGACGATATCCAAGGCAATGATTATGAAATATAGGCATCACGTCCGTGTCAAGTAGACCGACTCCTGCCTGCATCTACTACTATTACTCCACACATCGACCGCTATCCAGCATGCATCTAGAGTATTAAGTTCATAAACAATGGAGTAACGCCTTAAGTAATATGACATGATGTAGAGGAATAAGCTCAAGCAATATGATGTAAACCCCATCTTCTTATCCTCGATGGCAACAATTCAATACGTGTCTCGCTACCCCTACTTTGTCACTGGGTAAAATCATGCAAGATTGAACCCAAAGCTAAGCACCTCTCCCATTGCAAGAAAAACCAATCTAGTTGGCCAAACCAAACCGATAATTCGAAAAGAAATACAAAGATATCAAATCATGCATACAAGAATTCAGAGAAGATTCAAATGATATTCATAGATAAGCTGATCATAAATCCACAATTCATCGGATCTCGACAAACACACCACAAAAGAAGATTACATCCGATAGATCTCCAAGAACATCGAGGAGAACATGGTATTGAGAATCAAAGAGAGAGAATAAGCCATCTAGCTACTAGCTATGCACCCGTAGGTCTGAGGTAAACTACTCACGCTTCATCGGAAGGGTAATAGGGTTGATGTAGATGTCCTCCGTGATCTAATCCCCCTCCGGCAGGATGCCGGGAAAGGCCCCAAGATGGGATCTCACGGGAATAGAAGGTTGTGGCGATGGAAAAGTGTTTTCGTGGATGCTTCTGGTGGTTTGGGAATATATGTGAACATATAGGAGGAAGAACTAGGTTAGGGGGTCACGTGGGGCCAACAAGGTAGGGGCGCGCCTACCCCCTGGGCGCGTGATACGTCTCCAACGTATCTATAATTTTTCATTGTTCCATGCTGTTATATTATCATTCTTGGATGTTTTATAATCATTTTATATCATTTTTTGGTACTAACCTATTAACATAGTGCCAAAGTGCCAGTTGCTGTTTGCTGCATGTTTTTTACATCGCAGGAAATCGATACCAAACAGAGTCCAAACGTAGCGAATCTTTTTGTGGATTTTTTCTGGACCAGAAGACATCCAGTGGGCCGAAGAAGCACCTGGGGGATGCTCCAAGGGGAGCACAACCCACCAGGGCGCGCCTGGAGGCCCAGGCGCGCCCTGGTGGGTTCTGCCCACCTCGGGTGCCTCCCGAACCGACACTTTGCTCTATAAATACCCCAATATTCCAGAAACCCTAGGGGAGTCGAAGAAAATCAATTCCAGCCGCCGCCGAGTCCAGAACCACCAGATCCAATCTAGACACCATCACGGCGGGGTTCATCATGCCCATTGGTGCCTCTCCGATGATGCGTGAGTAGTTCTTTGTAGACCTTCGTGTCTGTAGTTAGTAGCTAGATGGCTTTCTCTCTCTCTTGTTTGATTCTCAATACAATGGTCTCTTGGAGATCCATATGATGTAACTCTTTTTGCGGTGTGTTTGTTGGGATCAGATGAACTTTGAGTTTATTTGAGTATTCTTTGATCTCTTATATGCATGATTGCTTGTAGCCTCGTATTTCTTCTCCGATATTTGGGTTTTGTTTGGCCAACTTTATCTATTTATCTGGCAATGGGAAGAGGTGCTTTGTGATGGGTTCGATCTTACGGTGCTTGATCCCAGTGACAGAAGGGGAACCGACACGTATGTATCGTTCCCATTAAGGATAACAAGATGGGGTCTATTTCTACATAAATTGATCTTGTCTACATCATGTCATCATTCTTATTGCATTACTCCGTTTCTCCATGAACTTAATACACTAGATGCATGTTGGATAGCGGTCGATGTGTGGAGTAATAGTAGTAGATGCAGGCAGGAGTCGGTCTACTAATCTTGGACGTGATGCCTATATAATGATCATTGCCTGAATATCATCATGATTATTTGAAGTTCTATCAATTGCCCAACAGTAATTTGTTTACCCACCGTTTGCTATTTTTCTCGAGAGAAGCCACTAGTGAAATCTACGGCCCCCGGGTCTCTTCTTTAATATATTTGCCTTTGCGATCTATTTTCCTTTGCTTTTATTTTCAGATCTATTAAACCAAAAATACAAAAATACCTTGCTGCACTTTATTTTATTTGGCGGTCGATCTATCAATTATTACAACTCTCTCATGTTCGTTTGCCAATTTCTAGCGCCGTTACCCGAAAGGGATTGACAACCCCTTTAACACGTCGGGTTGCGAGTATTTGTTATTTGTGTGCAGGTGTTGTTTACGTAGTGTTGCTTGGTTCTCCTACTGGTTCCATAACCGTGGTCTCATCATTGAGGGAAATACCTACCGTCGCTGTGCTGCATCATCCCTTCCTCTATGGGGAAATACCGACGTAGTCTAGCAGACATCAAAAGGAATTTATTGCGCTGTTGCAGGGGAGGATCAAGTTAACAGTCTCCCGGCCACACACCAATTTCTGGCGCCGTTGCCGGGGAAGATCATCAACATCTACCAGGTTCCTAATCACAAATCTCATCTCCTCGCAATTTGCATTATTTGCCATTTGCCTCTCATTTTCCTCTCCCCCACTTCACAAATATTTGTCGTTTTATTCGCCCTCTTTTTCATTCGCTGTTTTCTTGTCGGATCTGTTTTTGAGTGCAATCTTGTTGCGTAGTCACCCTGACTCAAGAGAACACCAAGTTGTGTGATTTCTCAAATACTAGCAACAATGATTTTATTGGCACTCCGATTGCTCACGCCACTAGTGCGGAATCTTGTGATATTAATACTGCTTTGCTGAATCTTGTTATGAAAGATCAATTTTCTGGTACTCCTAATGAGGGTCCCGCATCCCATCTTAACACATTCGTAGAATTATGCGATATGCAAAGGAAAAAAGATGTGGACAATGATGTTGTGAAGATGAAATTATTTCCGTTTTCTTTGTGTGATTCTGCGAAAATTTGCTTTTCTTCTTTGCCTCGCAATAGTATCGATTCTTGGAATAAGTGCAAAGATGCTTTTATCACTAAGTATTTTCCGCCCGCAAAAATTATTTCCCTTAGAACCCAGATCATGAATTTCAAGAAACTTGAGCATGAGCATGTTGCAAAATCTTGGGAAAGGATGGAAATGATGCTAAGAAATTGCCCAACTCATGGGTTAAATCTTTGGATGATCATACAAAGTTTTTATGCGGGGTTGAATTTTGTTTTGTCGTAATCTTTTAGATTCCGCCGCGGGTGGTACTTTTATGGAAATTACTTTGGGTGAAGCCACCAAATTGCTTGATAATATTATGGCAAATTATTTACAATGGCATACCGAAAGAGCTCCTACTAGTAAAAATGTTAATTCGGTTGAAGAAATTTCTTCTTTGAGTGAAAAAAGTTGATGATCTTATGAAATTGGTTGCTAGTAAAAGTGCTCCTATTAACTTCAATGGTATGCCTTTGTCTACTTTGATTGAGCAAAATAGTGATGCGTAGATGTGAATTTTATCTCGCGAAACAATTTCAATAACAATGCTTATATATGTAATTTTAATCCTAGGCCTTTTCCTAGTAATTCCTCTAATAATTATGGTAATTCCTATGGAAATCCTTCTTATAATAATAATAGGAACACCTCTAATCTTGAGAATAATATTAAAGAATTTATCAACACTCAAAAAGTTTTCAATGCCACAATGGAAGAAAAGTTGAATAAGATTGATGATTTGTTGATAACCCACAAGTATAGGGGATCGCAATAGTTTTCGAGGGTAGAGTATTCAACCCAAATTTATAGATTCGACACAAGGGGAGCCAAAGGATATTTGAAGGTATTAGCAGCTTAGTTGTCAATTCAACCACACCTGGAGATTAATTATCTGCAGCAAAGTTATCAGTAGCACAGTAATATGATAGTTTTGATAGTAGTGATAGCAGCAATAGTAACAGTGATGTTAGCAGTAGTAACTTAGCAAGATCAATAAGGATAAATTCATAGGCATTGGATCAGTGACTTGTTGGATGATATTCATCATGTGACTGTTATAACCTAGGGCGATATGGCACTAGCTCCAGTTCATCGATATAATGTACGCAGGTATTCCGTAAATAGTCATACATGCTTTATTAAAAGAACTTGCATGACATCTTTTGTCCTACCCTCCCGTGGTAGCGGGGTCCATATTGGAAACTAAGGGATATTAAGGCCTCCTTTTAATAGAGAACCGGAACAAAGCATTAACACATAGTGAATACATGAACTCCTCAAACTACCCCCCCCCCCCCCCCCCCCCCCCCCCCCCCCCCCCCCCCCCCCCCCCCCCCCCCCCCCCCCCCCCCCCCCCCCCCCCCCCCCCCCCCCCCCCCCCCCCCCCCCCCCCCCCCCCCCCCCCCCCCCCCCCCCCCCCCCCCCCCCCCCCCCCCCCCCCCCCCCCCCCCCCCCCCCCCCCCCCCCCCCCCCCCCCCCCCCCCCCCCCCCCCCCCCCCCCCCCCCCCCCCCCCCCCCCCCCCCCCCCCCCCCCCCCCCCCCCCCCCCCCCCCCCCCCCCCCCCCCCCCCCCCCCCCCCCCCCCCCCCCCCCCCCCCCCCCCCCCCCCCCCCCCCCCCCCCCCCCCCCCCCCCCCCCCCCCCCCCCCCCCCCCCCCCCCCCCCCCCCCCCCCCCCCCCCCCCCCCCCCCCCCCCCCCCCCCCCCCCCCCCCCCCCCCCCCCCCCCCCCCCCCCCCCCCCCCCCCCCCCCCCCCCCCCCCCCCCCCCCCCCCCCCCCCCCCCCCCCCCCCCCCCCCCCCCCCCCCCCCCCCCCCCCCCCCCCCCCCCCCCCCCCCCCCCCCCCCCCCCCCCCCCCCCCCCCAGCAATTCAGTTGATAAACTGAAAGTGAGAAAGAAAAACTTTTACGAACTCTTTTGCTCTTGTTTGCATAAATAAGCTTAAACAGCACCCAGGTTTTCAGCCAGCATTATAACTAACCATGTCGACAATAACTCTTAAAGATTATAATGACTCATATCAACGAAATAATCAGCTAGCGAGCAATAATAAGATATCTCAAACAGCAACATGTTGTCAAAACAACCATGATATAATATGACAATAGTGGTATCTCGCTAGCCCTTTCTGAGACCGCAAAACATAAATGCAGAGCACCTCCAAAGTTCAAGCAACGACTAAACATTGTAATTCATGGTAGAAAATATCCAGTCATGATGCACCCAACATTAGCTACAGACAATGCATAAATCATGACAGCTGTGCTCTACTCAGTTTCTGGAGCTTGTTTTTAGAAGGTGATGATGCGACATAAAAGTAAATAGAAAGTCCCTTCGCAGAGGGAAGCAATGATTTGCAGAGGTGCCAAAGCTCAGTTTTTAAAACAAAGATAAATGATTATTTTGAGACATGCACCCTTCTCATTCACTTCACGACCATCAGTTATCAACATCTTCCATGCTAAGCATGCTAGTGGCGGTTCCCAAGCGATAAAAGTAAAGGTTTTGACTCCGTTGGGAGTTTTTGTTTGATTATTTCAGAGATGAACTCTTTTCATGTTTGCAGTTTGGGATTGGGCATCCCTATTATCGCCCATTTCCTCGTGCGATGGCGAGTGAATAAACACTCGACCTGAGGATAACCCGCTTAGCATGGAAGATATCGACCACCTCCTCTCGTTCCATGAACGATCCAGACACACAAAAAGGATAATTTTTAGAAGTTTTTAGAGGTGGCACATGCAAATTTACTTAGGACGGCAGGGTAATACCGCATATAGGTAGGTATGGTGGACTCATCTGGAATAACTTTGGGTTCAAGGTTTTTGATGTACAAGCAGAATTCCCACTTAGTACAGGCGAAGGCTAGCAATTAAGATTGAGAATCGGCCAGCTAGAGAGCAACAACGATCATAACCATGCATTATGCATAAGTAACATTGGACACTAGCATGAGTAGGATATGAACACCATGAACATAAATATCATAGAGGCTATGTTGGTTTGGATTCAACTACATGCATGAACATGTGCCAAGTCAAGCCACTCGAACATTCAGAGGAGGATACCATATCATCATACTACATCACAATCATTTTAACGCTATGTTGATATCCAAGATAAATCATTATTAACTCCCAGCTACTTATGCATGGCATGAGAAACTATAATCTCTAATTTTCATTGCAAACATGTTTAATCATAATGGGTTGAAGCCTAGATACTAGGTTAAACATATTTACACAGACAGAACAAGTCGAGTTCATACCAGTTTCTCTCTGCCACGGCCAGCTCATTGAATATCGTCATTATTGCCTTTCACTTGCACGACCGGATGATATGAAAATAATAATAATAATAATAGTGCAAGAGTGCCGTGGACTAAGTTGGAATCTGCAAAACATTTTATTCAACACGAGAAGACAAGGTAAAATGGGCTCTTTATTAGATCAACAGTTATTCAAATGAGAGCCACTAAACATTTTCATCGTGGTCTTCTCCCCGGTACAACTCGAATAAAAAGAAAAGAAATTTAGAGAAACACTCTGACATATTTTTGGAGTTTTTGGTTTTCTTCAACAAGCAAATAAAAAGCAAAAACAAGAAAAACTATTTACACGGGAAAGCTCCCAACAAGCAAAAGAAGAACAAGGAAATCTTTTTGGATTTTCTTTTTATTACTACTACTGAAAGTGCTAGTTATCGACTAGAGGGGGGGTGAATAGGCGATTTTTATGAAAGTCTTCAAAACACGGGGCTTTGAAGACAAACAGTAGATATGAGCCTAATGATATGCAGCAGAAGGTAGACTACACTAGACAAGCCATAGTCAAGTAAGCAATGAAGTGAAAGCACGAAAACTATTAGCAGCTAGGTAGTATGGATCAGGATGGAAGATAGTATGAAGCCAAACAACAGTAGTTGTCACACAGTGAAGTCAATCTGATAAAGCAAGCAGGCAATGACTTCACGAAGACAAACTTTAAGTAAAGAGAGGTAAGAGATAGAACCAGTTGCTTGGTGAGGACAGAGATTTGTTGGACCAGTTCCAGTTGCTGTGACAACTGTACGTCTGGTTAGGGAGGCTGAGATTTAACTCAGAAGATCGCGTCTTCACCTTATTCCCCTTGAGCTAAGGACACTTAGTCCTCGCCCAATCACTCTGGTAAGTCTTCAAGGTAGACTTCCAAACCTTCATAGACTTCATTCACCGGCAATCCACAATGACTCTTGGATGCTCAGAACGCGACGCCTAACCGGCTGGAGGATTCACAGTCCTCAAGTGTAACAAGTCTTCAGATCACGCAGACAGAAAGACTTCAGTGATGCCTAACACTCTTTGGCTCTGGGTGTTTTGGGATTTGTCCTCGCAAGGATCTCTCTCTCAAATGCTTCCAAGGTGGGTTGCTCTCAAATGACAAAAGCCGTGTACTAACTCTGAGCAGCCACCAATTTATGGTGTAGGGGGTGGGCTATTTATAGCCAGGAGGCAACCTGACCTGATTTGTCCGAAATGACCCTGGGTCACTAAGGAATTGACATGTGTCCAACGGTCAAATTTCAAACACACGCGGCAGCTTGACTTGGGCTACAAGTAAAGCTGACTCATCCAGCTCTGGATAGGATTTGCTCTCATTGTCTTCGCTCGAAGACATAGGATTTGGTTGAGCATCACTTCAGTCACTCTGACTTTGTTCACTTGGACCCCACTTAACAGTGCGGTGGTTCCTATGACTCAACAAAGAAGAAAAGGAAACTACGAAACAACTATGTCTTCGCACTCCATAGTCTTCACGTGAATGTCTTCTCAAGTCATAGTCTTCATTGTGAATATCTTCACAGACCACCATTGTCTTCAATGTCTTCACACATTTTTAGGGGTCATCTCTGGTAGGTAAACCGAATCAATGTGGGACTACTACCTGTGTTATCCTGCAATTCTCACAAACACGTTAGCCCCTCAACCAAGTTTGTCGTCAATACTCCAAAACCAACTAGGGGTGGCACTAGATGCACTTACAATCTCCCCTTTTTGGTGATTGATGACAAACTGGTTGAAGTTTTCAACGGGGATAAAAGTATGTGAAAGTTTAAGGATTAAGGCATTGTCTTCATAAGTAGCAAAAGGCTCCCCCTGAAGATGTGCATATAAGTACTTTGCTTTTGAATGCAAATGCACATGGCAGGTTTTACTTGCGGAGATCCTCTTCAACTTATGAAGATAATGAAAAATGGACATCTGCAGAATGACTTCATGTGGAATTTATCATCGCATCACAGAATTGCAGAAATGTAGCAGACGACCATCAAGTTTAAGTGTTACAACCCAAGGAACCAAATGTATCAAAAGACGAGAGTTGTAAACACTTGGCAAAAATATAGCAACCACCCATAAAGACCCGCTTGAAGACTATCAACTCATATGCTTCTCCCCCTTTTGTCAATAATGACCAAAAAGGTTTGAAGACATAGAGCATCTACTCGTTCCCATCAGGAGTAGAGGAAGGTGCAGGTTCGACGCTTGAGTTTGGTGGTGCAGAAGGGCCTGGTGCAGTGTCAAGATGCAGTGCAGCCATGGTTGGTGAAGTGGCATCGTCTTCTTCATCGACGACTCTCGCAACAATAGTTGCAGCCGAAGATGAATACTCTAAATCTTCTATTGATGGAGTGCGGTGCCAACTTGCATTGCGTGGAGGTCTTGAGTCAAATTTGAAGCCTTCTGTGAAGCCATCTTCGCGAAGATATTCTTCAGGGCATAGTAGTGTCAGACTCTTCCAAGACCACCGACAGGCTTCATGAGCTACGAATGAGTTCTTGGTGGCCAAGTTTTTGATGTGATTGACGTCCACCATGATACTCTGCATCTGACGCTTTAGCCAATCATGATGCTTATCCTGTTTTTGATGTAAGGCCACAAGAAGCTCTCGGTCATTGAGTACACGAGAACACTTCCGAGGCCCTTGAGCAATTGTACTATCAGTGGCTTCGGTGTTTGCACGATGAGGCACATGCATATTGCCAGCCAGAGGATAAGATGGAGTTGCTGCATTGGGGACATGAATTCCTTCTATTGGTTGTGTGAAGCTTTGTCGATCAACATTGTGAAGATATAGGGGCTCCTTGGCAGGTTCAGGGTAGATAGCTTCAACAGATAGATCAACCTTAGGTAGAAAGATAATGTGATTGCGCGCTGATGGCTGATAATCAACAGAAGAGTGGAGTTTGATCAGGCGCATCACCCATGGAGCATAAAACTTCAGGCCAAACAAATCAATCCCAGATGCAGCAAGTTGTCTGATGAAGAAATCCTAGGAATTGAATCTGATGCCATTGACAATATAGAACACCAAAGTCTTCATGGTTCCTTCTAGTTTGGCTTCAGAAGAAAATCCCTTGATTGGCCATAGAGTCCACCTTAGAATATGATAAATTGTGCGGGGCAGGTACTCAAAGTCCTTGATGAAGAATTCTTTGGGGTATTTAGCATCTTGGGGTAGTGGCTTCATCATGCTGAGCATCTGACTCATATTGGGTTCAGGTTTCTGAAAAATACTCTGCAGTTCATTACTGTGAAGCTGACAACCAGGCTCATACAGTTCACCTGGAGTGGGCAGGGAGGTAAGCTCGATGATGTCTTGAGCTTTGGCTTCATGGTTCACATCTACTATCATCCACTCAAGGATCCAAGTCTTCGGATCCCTGTTGTAGCCACGAATGTGAAGTGTGGCATAGAACTGCAGTAGTAGCTCTTCATTCCATTGCTCCTTGTCAGTGACAAACTGTAGAAGACCAACCTCCCTGAAGCAATCAAGAGCTTCTTCTAGACAGGGTAGCCCAGCAATAGCTTCACAATCAAGGCGCATGTGTGGAATGATTCGCCCTTGATTGTATAAAATGCAGAAGTAATAGTTGCGATGCGGATAGATCCAGAAGCGGTCAGAAGAGATCTTTGGCTTCGAGTATGGATTCTTGGCACTGTTAAAGAATGTGTTGTGTGCCCTGAAGCTATTCACACTGAACGATCCTGGCGATGTAGCAGCACCTGGAAGCCTTGGCAGCCTTGGTTTCGGCTTCTGAACTTGTGGCCTCTGCTCCACATGGTAATCATACTGAGGTCCGGGAGCAGTGGGGGACACCATGATGGGCCACCGAACTGTGACTAGTTCACCACGATTGTAGGCCTGCTCAATGGTGTGTGGCCTTGGGGGTGGAACTGTGGCTTCAGCATGGACTGTGGCTTCAGGTTGCGCATGAGCTTCAGGCACAACATTGGCTTCAGGCTCCACATTGTCTTCAGCCATGACAACGTCATTGGCGTCAGCAGTGTTGTTTGTGGTAGCCTCAGTGTTTTCATCCTCCGTTTCAGTAGCAGGAGGGTCGGGCATAGTCACATTCTTCTCAGGAATGACTTCATTAGTGGCAGGTGGTGTGGCAACTCTTTCTTCTTCTTGTCTTGGTTCTTGATTTTCTTCGGCTGATGCAGCCGGAATGTCTTCAGCTATTTTCGCTTCAGACTCAGAGACATTCGTAGTAGGGGTGGCTTCAGGAAACACTTGACGTGCTACTGAGCTTTGTTGTGCTTCCCCTTCTGGAATGCTTGACATGGTGACCTGCGGCCTAGGGCCTTTGCGAAGCCTGCGGAATGCGGGCGACGCCTGTGGTGATGGAGTGGTCTGCACCATGTAATTATCGTCGTCAAGCCCCGGAGTGGTGACTTGAGGTGGTGGAGTTTGGGGTGTCTCATCATGAATGGGGGTGTCTTGTTGAGGGCGATCAGCCCACGAATCATCCTGAGCAATTGGCGTCAAAGGACGACCAATGCTGATGAGTTCGATGTTCGTAAGAATAGGCGATGATACCATTTGGTGCTCGAGTTGAGGAAGGACTTCATCATCTTCAACATTGTCTTCATGAACAATGTCTTCAGCTGTGATGGGGTCGACAGCTGGAACTTCTTCATCTTCAGGAGCCTCTGTGAAAGTAGGCTCGTGGATTACAAGGCGATGTTCTTGGTTGGTGGAGGCTGGACAGGCAACAGAAATGGGCTCAACAACAAGGGGCTCTGCGGCAGCAACACGCTCTTTCTTTGAAGACTTTGTCTTTAATTTCTTCGTTGATGGGGCACCATCAGTAGCATTCTTGTGCTTGCGCTTCTTGGCTTCGGCTTTAGCTGCCCTTGTTTTCTTCAGCTCTAAAGCTACTGTGGGGACCTTAGGATTCGAGCCTACCATGCTGGCAGGGAAGACAATGCTTGGTTCTTCCCGCCTTGATGCTTCAGCTTGGGCAACATCAAACTTCTTCTTCTGTTTGGCAGCCATCCTGGGGTCGATGCCAGGACGCCCAAGAGCCTTACGCTTCTCAGCCTCATTGTGTGCTTGAACACATTTCTGCGCAAAGTATTTAATGTGCTCTCTTGAACCTTTTGCTTCTTCACGCTTCTTGTGAAACTGTTCCTTGAGGTCATGCAGCATCTTCTTGAAGATTTCAACATCTGCCACGCTGAGCTTGGCCATGTTCTTCTTGAAGTGAGCCTTCTCATAATCAATTTTGTTCTTCAGCTCGACAATCTTCTGAGCCAGAGCGAGCTCATTAGCAATGGCTCTGTGGAATGTGACGCTGAGGTCCACAGGAAGCTGAAGATCATCAATACTGATAGTCTGGTCATCAAACCACTCGTCGATGAAGTTGTTCAGAATGTCCACATCAAAGAGGGGCAGATCGTTGAAGATCTCCGCCTCTTGCTTGCTCTTGATAAGCATTTTGAGAGCTTCATCACCAAGATCTTCATCGCTAGACAGATCAATGGTTTCATCTTCGTTCCACAGAACGGTAGCTGGAGTAAGTTCATGCCCAGAAATCTTCATGGGCTTCTTCTTCTTCTTGGACTTCTCAGTCTTCTTGGAGACACGAGATAAGTCTTCAGATTGCACACTGGCTTCAGAAGGTGCAGTGGCCAATGGCTTCACAACAGAAGCTTTTGGTGCGGCAGAGGGCTTCAAAGCCTTTGTCTTCTTCTTCTTCTGCGGCTTTGGTGGTGCTGGCGCTTCTTCAGAGTCAGCATCGTCAGCAGATTGATCCATTGTGGCCCTCTAAGCAGCGATATGAGAGAGGAGGCCATCAAAGTTGTTGAAGGGGCCGATGACATTGGGATTGGCATCATGTGTGCCATCAGCCCTTGGAGCAGACGGCCCAGGGTTGAAGTTGAGGCCCAGAACCTCCTTGTTCTTCACAGCATAATCTCTTGCAAACTGATAGTTGCGCTTAAAGAGATTGTCTTCTCGACACCATAACATAGATGATGGGTCGGCATTCTCTGGCTTCGATCCACGGACCATGCATGGGTAGAAGCCTTGAGCAATGGCTTCAGACTTGGACTTGGGCTGAAGATTTCTGTACAGAATATCTCCCCATGGGCGCTTGATTGCGTTCTTCTCTGCATATTCAGGGGTCACAAATCTGTATTTGAACCACTCCTCTGCCCAATATCTTCGAATCCATTGGATTCGGGTCTTGCGCTGATTGTACTTTTCTTCAGGATCAGTTTTGTACATTTCAAACAGATCAGGAGGTAAATCCTTAGCTGTATCTCCACGGCGCTGCCTACCGCCCTTCCTTGCAGATTTGTCAGTTGCCATAATATTCAGACTGAATGGCTTCAATACAGTGAATGGCTTCCTTTTGCTGGTCAAACAGGAACTGGCTTCTGGTGAGTGAATATGACGTTGTAAGAACTCTGCAAATGAATGCAGACTATGAGAACCAAGGGATTCTCCCACGGACATGCACCTGTGACAGCATTAGAGGTGCAAGGGAAGGGGAAGAGGTCATATGCATTCTCAGAAGATTTTGAAGATAAATCAGTTTGAAGACATTGACCTCATAGCGTGAAGACATTCACTTATATGATGAGAGTTGGTTCCAGATTTGTACGAATCCATGAATAAGTACAAGTGACGAATCTAACAAGTTGTGAAGCATAAGTGAATATACTTGGCAAGATATGAGATGCATAAGAAGACAGATCCAGATTTGGAAGTTAAGAAACCACTTTTGGTTGAAGTGGATGGATCTGACGGATCAAAAAGGCAGTCAAAAGTAAGTTTTAATTACCGCTTGACGAACTGCTAGATGAGGCGAAGAGAGAGGCCGAGCAGTTCAATCTTCCGTGCCCTAACTCGGTGACAGAAGACACCTACGGCGGTGGCGGAGAGGACAAGGTCCGTGGCCGGCGTGAGGACGGCGTCGAAGAAGTCGCGGCAGCTAAGCGCTTCGTCTCCGGCGTCGACGCGAGCTAGCGGAGGTGCTAGGGTTTGTGCAAGGTGGCGAGGTGGAAGGAGAGATAATGACCGTGGTGAGTTGTGTATTTATAAGGAAAGAGACAGCACAGCATAATTACGCAGGTGCCCCTGGCGGTTCATATCTGAAGTACACGTGGCATGCATGCAACTCATTGGAAGTTGTTCCATGTTCCCACGTACGCCTGGATTGTCGGGTGGTCGTTCTGGCTTCTCCGGTTTTCAGGCAATAAGGATATAGCATTAAACCAAATTTAACTTTTATCTCTTTGTCTTCTGCTGACAAGGACTCAGAGAAGACAATCGACAGTTTCAATAGAATGCATATGATTTGGATAGATAGAATCTGAGGTAGAAGCATAGAAGGGGTTAGGGTCCGATCACATTCACTTAGATCAAGAAAGATTCAAACATGAAGACATAGCTATAAGTGAATGCTGTAGAGGACGGAACACGAATATATGTATATATCAGCATAAGTCCAAATCAACATTGTGAAGATAAACATAAAGTCAAATCAATGTTGAAGACAAACCAAATGAGAAGACTTTGCAGTTATGACGCCAATTGAAACACTTCAAACAAGAATTTGGTAGTGGCGTTACCCATCGTATAGGAAGTATTAGACCCAAACACGGTGCACAATTATCGTGGCGCTCCGAAGTTAAATTCCACGTTAATGTATTCACACTTAGAGTGTATGTCTTCATTGATTGAAGATATACGTTACTTCTTGTGTTGCACATCTAAGTCATCAACATGCAGAAGCATTAGGATGTGTGTCCAATCACGGGACATTTGAGGATTCTAAGATATTTAGCTCACACCGCAACTTGCAAAACCTTTTCTCATCCAAGGGCTTTGTGAAGATATCTGCCAATTGCTCTTCAGTGTTGACATGAATGATATCAATATCTTCCTTCATGACATGATCTCTGAGAAAGTGATGACGGGTCTGAATGTGCTTTGTCTTCGAGTGCTGAACTGGGTTGTTGGCAATCTTGATGGCGCTTTCATTGTTGCAGTAAAGTGGCACTTGCTTCAAATGAATGCCATATTCCTTGAGAGTTTGCTTCATCCATAGAAGCTGAGCACAGCAAGATCCAGCAGCAATGTATTCAGATTCAGCAGTGGAGAGAGACACACAGTTCTGCTTCTTTGAAGACCAACAGACAAGAGATCATCCAAGAAAGTGACATGTGCCTGATGTGGACTTGCGATCAACCTTGTCACCAGCACAATCAGCATCTGAGAATCCAACTAGATCAAACTCTGAGCCCTTTGGATACCATAATCCTAGTGTTGGGGTGTAAGCCAAATATCGAAGAATTCGCTTCACAGCTAAGTGATGCGATTCCTTTGGTGCCGCTTGGAATCGGGCACACATGCAAATGCTAAGCATTATATCTGGCCTAGATGCACATAAATAGAGTAAAGAACCAATCATGGAGTGGTATACCTTTTGATCGAACTCTTTACCATTGTCGTCGGGGCCCAGATGACTTTTGGTTGGCATTGGCATCGTGTAACCTTTGCAGTCTTGCATTCCAAACTTCTTCAGGCAATCTTTAAGGTATTTCTCTTGTGATATGAAGATGCCGTTGCTTTGCTGATGAATTTGAAGACCGAGGAAGAACTTCAGCTCACCCATCTTGGACATCTGATATTGCTCTTGCATCATGTGCCCAAACTCATCACTGTATCTCTTGTCAGTGTAGCCAAAGATAATGTCATCCACATAGATTTGGCACACAAATAGTTCACCATCATATGTCTTCGTGAAGAGTGTAGGATCTAGAGAACCAGGTTTGAAGCCTTTGCTCTTCAGGAAGTCTTTGAGTGTGTCATACCAAGCGCGAGGGGCTTGTTTGAGGCCATACAGTGCCTTATTGAGCTTGTATACCATATCAGGATGTTTTGGATCTTCAAAGCTAGGTGGTTGTGCAACGTACACTTCTTCTTCAATCTTGCCATTAAGAAAAGCACTCTTTACATCCATTTGGTACAGAAGGATGTTGTGATGGTTGGCATAGGCTAACAGTATGCGAATGGCTTCAAGCCTAGCCACCGGAGCAAATGTTTCATCGAAGTCAATCCCTTCAACTTGAGTGTATCCTTGAGCAACGAGACGAACCTTGTTTCTGACAACTTGACCATGCTCATCTTGTTTGTTGCGATAGATCCATTTGGTGCCTATGATATTGTGCTTGTGAGGATCAGGACGCTTAACCAATTCCCACACATTGTTTAGCTTGAACTGTTGAAGCTCTTCTTGCATAGCTTGAATCCATTAAGGTTCCATGAAGGCTTCAGCAACTTTCTTGGGTTCAGATATAGAGACAAATGCAAAGTGTCCACAGAAATTTGCTAGTTGTGTTGCTCTTGAACGAGTGAGTGGACCAGGTGCATTGATGCTATCAATTATCTTCTCAATCTATACTTCATTTGCAACACGAGGATGAACTGGACGAAGATTTTGCCCTTGCTGACCATTGTCTTCTTCATCAGCATTAGCTTCAGGCTGAGCAGTGTCTTCAAGTTGATTAGGTGCAGAAATGATAAGTTCCTCTTCATCCTGTGCCTCTCAAGGTATGATTTCTCCAGTACCCATCAGCTTGATAGATTCACTTGGTGGGACTTCATCTAGCACATTTTTGCAGGTGCTCTCTTTGCGAGCCGTTAGTTTCATCGAACCGCACATCCACAGTTTCAACCACTTTATAGTGAAAGAGGTTGAAGACTCTGTAGGAGTGCGAATCCTTTCCGTAGCCAAGCATAAAACCTTCATGTGCTTTCGGTGCAAATTTTGAAGTGTGATGTGGATCCTTGATCCAGCACCTGGCACCGAATACTCTGAAGTAACTTACATTTGGCTTCTTACCAGTTAGTAGCTCATAGGATGTCTTCTTTAGAAGCTTGTGAAGATAAACACAGTTGATGACATGGCATGCAGTATCAATGGCTTCAGGCCAGAACTTCCTTGGAGTCTTGTACTCATCGAGCATCGTCCGAGCCATCTCAATGAGGGTTCTGTTCTTGCGCTCCACGATGCCATTCTGCTGGGTGTGTAAGGAGCTGAGAACTCATGAGTGATGCCCAATGTATCAAGATAAGTGTCGAGGCCGGTGTTCTTGAACTCTGTGCCATTGTCACTTCTGATGTGCTTGATCTTGATGCCATAGGTCGTCATGGCACGATTGGCGAATCGTCTGAAGACATCCTGCACTTCATTCTTGTAGAGGATTATATGCACCCATGTATATCTCGAGTAATCATCAACAATGACGAAGCCATAGAGACAAGCAGTGGTAGTAAGAGTAGAGTAGTGAGTAGGGCCAAATAGGTCCATGTGTAGTAGCTCGAAGGGACTTGATGTCGTCATGATTGTCTTCGAGGGATGCTTGGCCCTAGTCATCTTTCCAGCTTCGCAGGCACCACACAGATGATATTTCTTGAACTTGATGCCCTCGATGCCTACGACGTGTTTCTTCTTCGCGAGAGAGTACAAGTTCCTCATGCCAGCATGCCCTAGCCTGCGATGCCAGAGCCAGCACTCTGAAGCTTTTGCTAGAAGACATATGGCCAACTGTGGTCCTGCTGAGAAATCTACCATGTACAGATCATCTTTTCGATACCCTTCAAAGACTAGAGATTTGTCAGATTCCATTAGCACAAGGCAATGATATTTTCCAAATATCACAATCATGTTTAAGTTACAAAGCATTGAGACAGGCATTAAGTTGAAACCAAGGGATTCAACAAGCATCACTTTGTCCATGTGCTGATCCTTTGAGATTGCAACTCTACCTAGACCCAATACCTTGCTTTTACCAGTGTCAGCAAATGTGATGTGACTCTTGTCAGATGGACGTAGGGTTGAATCCATCAGAAGACTTCAATCACCAGTCATGTGGTTAGTGCATCCACTGTCCATAATCCATTCTGAAGCATTTGGTGTCATACCCTACAGTGCAGTTAGGGGGATAGGCTTCACCAAGGGTATTGTGAAGCATAAACATTTGACGAACAAGCGGATTATGAAAGTTCAGATCTTGGTTAGGATAGATAGGATGATTGTCAAGGAATCCTGGGACAAAATACATAGTAAGGCCATTTGGACATTTTATCTTGCGTCCCACCAGATGTTTTAGGTCCTGATAACCCACAAGTATAGGGGATCGCAACAGTTTTCGAGGGTAGAGTATTCAACCCAAATTTATTGATTCGACACAAGGGGAGCCAAAGAATATTCTCAAGTGTTAGCAGTTGAGTTGTCAATCCAACCACACCTGGATAACTTAGTATCTGCAGCAAAGTATTTAGTAGCAAAGTAGTATGGAAGTAACGATAACGGTGGCAAAAGTAACAGTAGCAGTTTTGTAGTAATTGTAACAATGGCAACGGAAAAGTAACTAAGCAAAGATCAATATGTGGAAAGCTCGTAGGCATTGGATCGGTGATGGAGAATTATGTCGGATGCGATTATTCATGCAATAGTTATGACATAGGGTGACACAGAACTAGCTCCAGTTCATCAATGTAATGTGGGCATGTATTCCGAATATAGTCATACGTGCTTATGGAAAAGAACTTGCATGACATCTTTTGTCCTACCCTCCCATGGCAGCGGGGTCCTATTGGAAACTAAGGGATATTAAGGCCTCCTTTTAATAGAGTACCGGACCAAAGCATTAACACATAGTGAATACATGAACTCCTCAAACTACGGTCATCACCGGGAGTGGTCCCGATTATTGTCACTTCGGGGTTGCCGGATCATAACACATAGTAGGTGACTATTCACTTGCAAGATAGGATCAAGAACTCACATATATTCATGAAAACATAATAGGTTCAAATCTGAAATCATGGCACTCGGGCCCTAGTGACAAGCATTAAGCATGGCAAAGTCATAGCAACATCAATCTCAGAACATAATGGATACTAGGGATCAAACCCTAACAAAACTAACTCGATTACATGATAAATCTCATCCAACCCATCACCGTCCAGCAAGCCTATGATGGAATTACTCACGCACGGTGGTGAGCATCATGAAATTGGTGGTGGAGGATGGTTGATGATGACGATGGCGACGGATTCCCCTCTCCGGAGCCCCGAACGGACTCCAGATCAGCCCTCCCGAGAGAGTTTAGGGCTTGGCGGCGACTCCGTATCGTAAAACGCGATGAATCCTTCTCTCTGATTTTTTTCTCCCCGAACGCGAATATATGGAGTTGGAGTTGAGGTCGGTGGAGCACCAGGGGGCCCACGAGGCAGGGGGGCGCGCCCAGGGGGGTAGGCGCGCCCCCACCCTCGTGGACAGGGTGTGGGGCCCCTGGCCTTGATTCTTTCACCAGTATTTTTTATTATTTCCAAAAATATTCTCCGTTGATTTTCATGTCATTCCGAGAACTTTTATTTCTGCACAAAAATAACACCATGGCAATTCTGCTGAAAACAGCGTCAGTCCGGGTTAGTTCCATTCAAATCATGCAAGTTAGAGTCCAAAACAAGGGCAAAAGTGTTTGGAAAAGTAGATACGACGGAGACGTATCAACTCCCCCAAGCTTAAACCTTTGCTTGTCCTCAAGCAATTCAGTTGATAAACTGAAAGTGATAAAGAATAACTTTTACAAACTCTGTTTGCTCTTGTTGTTGCAAATATGTAAAGCCAGTATTCAAGTTTTCAGCAAAGATTATGAACTAACCATATTCACAATAACACTTAGGTCTCATGTTTACTCATATCAATGGCATAATCAACTAGCGAGCAATAATAATAAATCTCGGATGACAACACTTTCTCAAAACAATCATAATATGATATAACAAGATGGTATCTCGCTAGCCCTTTCTGAGACCGCAAAACATAAATGCAGAGCACCTCTGAAGATCAAGGACTGACTAAACATTGTAATTCATGGTAAAAGAGATCCAGTCATACTCAATATAAATTAATAATAATGGATGCAAATGGCAGCGGTGCTCTCCAATTGGTGCTTTTTAATAAGAGGATGATGACTCAACATAAAAGTAAATAGATAGGCCCTTCGCAGAGGGAAGCAGGGATTTGTAGAGGTGCCAGAGCTCGATTTTTGAAATAGAGATAAATAATATTTTGAGTGACATACTGTCATTGTCAACATAACAACCGAGAGATCTCGATATCTTCCATGCTACACACATTATAGGCGGTTCCCAAACAGAATGGTAAAGTTTATACTCCCCCACCACCAACAAGCACACTCCACGGCTGGTCCGAAACAACGGGTACCGTCCAACTAACAACAATCCTGGGGGAGTTTTGTTTGCAATTATTTTGATTTGATTTGCTTAAAGCATGGGACTGGGCATCCCGGTGAGCAGTCATTTTCTCGCGAATGAGGAGCGGAGTCCACTCCTCCTGAGAATAACCCGCCTAGCATGGAAGATACGGACAGCCCTAGTTGATACATGAGCTATTCGAGCATACAAAACAGAATTTCATTTGAAGGTTTAGAGTTTGGCACATACAAATTTACTTGGAACGGCAGGTAGATACCGCATATAGGAAGGTATGGTGGACGCATATGGAATAACTTTGGGGTTTATGGAAGTGGATGCACAAGCAGTATTCCCGCTTAGTACAAGTGAAGGCTAGAAAGAGACTGGGAAGCAACCAACTAGAGAGCGACAACAGTCATGAACATGCATTAAAATTAATAAACATTGAGTGCAAGCATGAGTAGGATATAATCCACCATGAACATAAATATTGTGGAGGCTATGTTGATTTTGTTTCAACTACATGCGTGAACATGTGCCAAGTCAAGCCACTTGAATCATCCAAAGGAGGATACCACCCTATCATACCACATCACAACCATTTTAATAGCGTGTTGACATGCAAGGTAAACCATTATAGACTCCTAGCTAATTAAGCATGGCATAAGCAACTATAATCTCTAATTGTCATTGCAAACATGTTTATTCATAATAGGCTGAATCAGGAACGATGAACTAATCATATTTACAAAAACAAGAGAGGTCGAGTTCATACCAGCTTCTCTCATCTCAATCAGTCCATCATATATCGTCATTATTGCCTTTCACTTGCACGACCGAACGATGTGGATAATAATAATAGTGCACGTGCATTGGACTAAGCTGGAATCTGCAAGCATTTAATTCAAGGGAGAAGACAAGGTAATATGGGCTTTTGGTTAAATCAACAATAATGCATATAAGAGCCACTTCAACATTTTCATTATGGTCTTCTCCTCTCGACCCCCAAAAAAAGAAAAGAAATAAAACTATTTACACGGGAAAGCTCCCAACAAGCAAAAGAAGAACGAGAAATCTTTTTGGGTTTTCTTTTAATTATTACTACTACAGGCATGGAAAGTAAACTAGCTAAAAGCTACAACTATTTTTTTTTTCTTAAGGTTTATCAAACACACAAGAAGAAAGCAAGAAAAACAAAATAAACTAGCATGGATAGTACAATGAAAAAGTATGAGCACCGGCAGCTAGAATGAGTGTGTGAACATGAATGTAATGTCGGTGAGAAATATGTACTCCCCCAAGCTTAGGCTTTTGGACTAATTTGGTTTATGCCCATGGATCAAAATTATAGTTGGGTTCGTACTGAGATGCATCCTCGGGGTGCCACTAGTTGGCAATCTTCTCCGGATCCCACTGGTAAACAGACTGATGGTGAGGATCAACTTGTGGCTCTGGCTCTGGCTCTAGAGCTGGTGTGGGGTTCCGGTAAGCATGAATGGCCATCGGCAGAACAAGATACTTGCCTGAAGATAAGTTAAACAAAGAAGGAGCAGGCAAAGTAATAGTCTCAAAGTAATCTTTATCAAATATCAGTCTATAGTTAAGCATCTTTTTCTTATTCTTAACAATAAAATCATGTGCTACCATACTCTTATAGTCTAGAAAAACAGGAGGCAGCAACTTTTCTTCTTTCTCATAATGCCTAATAGGTATGTTAAAGTGAGCAGCGAGGCGCGAAGCGAAGATACCTCCCAAGATGGGACCCTTCGTACGGTTCAGATTTAACCGCTTGGCAATAATAGCGCCTAGACTAAAAGTGTTATCACGAAATAAAGCATGGCACAACATAATAATATCAGGGGCACTAAGGTTGCCACAGTTTTCGCAACCAATTAAGCATCTACTAGCAAATATTGCAAAGTAACGTAGAACAGGAAAGTGTATGCTAGTAATTCTTGCATCAGAAACCTTCCTCGTTTCCCCTACAACAATTGTATCAATAAACCCTTCCACATCATTATGATGTGGTTCCTCTACGCTGCCCGTACAGGGCAACTTGCAAACCGCACAAAAATCATAGAGGGACATCTCCTTATACTCATCATATAAATAAAAATCCACTGAAGGTGGTGACCTCCTAGCGTGGAAATGAAAATTTTGCACAAAGATATTAGTGAGTAGGAGATACTGTTCCCGTTGGTCATGGAGGAAGTCGGTGAGGCCTGCATTCTCAACCAAATCATAAAAATCATCATGAATTCTGGCTACTCTCAAGAACTCATCACAAGGCCATTCACATGGCCGAACCTCCGCGGTGCGAGGGAGATTATATTTAGGCCTCTTATCTTCTTCACTTTGCTTATCCTTCGAGCTTCGGCTCGAAGAGCCCCTCAAAAATCTCTTCATCATTTTCTGAAAAAATTTCTGAAATTTTTAGTAACTTCAAATAAAAGTGAACCAAACTCAACAAAATTGATAGCAACTACTCCCATAAGTGCCTAGAGACTATATTATGCATTAAAACTACTTGGGACCAAATAAATTTGACATGCAAGCTCAAGAACAGGGTCACCTAAGCAGTAAAAATTTGCAATAAATAAAGCACTAGAACAAAAACTAATTGGACCATTGGAGTAGTCACATACCAAAGAACAATCCCCCAAAGCAGTTTTGTGAGTAGAGCTTTGAGCAAGGAGATCGAAAATGGCAGCAAGATGAGCTAGAACTCGTGCTTGAGCTGGTTGGTGATTTTTTTTGGGAGGAAGGAGTGTGTGGGTGCTGGAATAAGTGGAGGGGAGCCACTAGGGGCCCACGAGGCAGGGGGCGCGCCTAGGGGGTGTGGGCGCGCCCTGGACCCTCGTGGCCAGGTGCTTGCTCCCCCTGATGTGTTCTCAGTGCCAGATATTCTCAAATATTCCAGAAAAAATCATATTTCAATTTCGGGGCATTTGGAGAACTTTTATTTTCGGGGTATTTTTTATTGCACGGATAATTCAGAAAACAGACAGAATATAATATTTTTGCTTTATTTAATCTAAATAACAGAAAGTAAAAGGAGGGTATAGAAGGTTGTGCTTTCTAACTTCATCCATCTGACATTCATCAAAAGGAATCCATTAACAAGGTTGATCAAGTCTTGTTAACAAACTCATTCCGAATCGCATGAAACCGGAGAATTTTTGAATAGCACTAGGTTACCTCACCGGGGATATGCACATCCCCAACAATAAGAATATCATATTTCTTCTTGACAGTAGGAAGAGGAAATTCAAAACCTCCAATAGTAATAGTTGAAATTTTTCCAATAGAATTGATACTGTGGACTTGAGGTTGTTTCCTCGGAAAGTGTATCATATGCTCATTACCATTAACATGAAAAGTGACATTGCCTTTGTTGCAATCAATAACAGCCCCTGCAGTATTCAAAAAGGGTCTTCCAAGAATAATAGACATGCTATCGTCCTCGGGAATATCAAGAATAACAAAGTCCGTTAAAATAGTAACGTTTGCAACCACAACAGGCACATCCTCACAAATACCGATAGGTATAGCAGTTAATTTATCGGCCATTTGCAAAGATATTTCAGTAGGTGTCAACTTATTCAATTCAAGTCTACGATATAAAGAGAGAGGCATAACACTAACACCGGCTCCAAGATCACATAAAGCAGTTTTAACATAGTTTCTTTTAATGGAGCATGGTATAGTTGGTACTCCTGGATCTCCAAGTTTCTTTGGTATTCCACCCTTACAAGTATAATTAGCAAGCATGGTGGAAATTTCAGCTTCCGGTATCTTTCTTTTATTTGTAATAATATCTTTCATGTACTTAGCATAAGGATTCATTTTAAGCATATCAGTCAAACGCATACGCAAAAAGATAGGTCTAATCATTTCAGCAAAGCGCTCAAAATCCTCATCATCCTTTTTCTTGGATGGTTTAGGAGGAAAAGGCATGGGTTTCTGAACCCAAGGTTCTCTTTCTTTACCGTGCTTCCTAGCAACAAAGTCTCTCTTATCATAACGTTGATTCTTTGATTGTGGGTTATCAAGATCAACAGCAGGTTCAATTTCTACATCATTGTTAGGTTGAGCATCAACATGAACATCATCATTAACATTATCACTAGGTTCATGTTCACTACCAGATTGTGTTTCAGCATCAGAGATAGAAATAGCATTGGGATTCTCAGGTGTGTCTACAATAGGTTCACTAGAAGCATGCAAAGTCCTATCATTTTTCTTTTTCTTTCTCTTTGAAGGACTAGGTGCATCTACTTTAGTTCTCTGAGAATCTTGCTCAATTCTCTTAGGGTGGCCCTCAGGATACAAAGGTTCCTGAGTCATTTTACCTCCTCTAGTTACAACTCTAACAGCAAAGTCGTTTTTCTTATTATTTAATTCATTGAGCAAATCATTTTGAGCTTTGAGCACTTGTTCTACCTGAGTGGTAACCATAGAAGCATGTTTACTAATAAGTTTAAGTTCACCTTTAACACTAGACATATAATCACTCAAGTGCTCAATCATATAAGCATTGCGTTTCAATTGTCTACCAACATAAGCATTGAAGTGTTCTTGTTTGACAATAAAATTATCAAATTCATCTAAGCATTGGCTAGCAGACTTATAACGAGGAATATCACCTTCATCAAATCTATAAAGAGAATTTACCTTTACTACCTGTGTCGGGTTATCAAGACCATGTATTTCTTCAACAGGCGGCAAATAAAGACCATGTATTTCTTCAATAGGAGGTAAATTCTTAACATCATCAGCTTTAATACCCTTTTGTTTCATAGATTTCTTTGCCTCTTGCATATCTTCAGGACTGAGAAATAGAATACCCCTTTTCTTCGGAGTTGGCTTAGGAGTTGGTTCAGGAAGTGTCCAATTATTTTCATTAGTCAACATATTATTCAATAGCAATTCAGCTTGATCAACTGTTCTTTCCCTGAAAACACAACCAGCACAACTATCCAGGTGGTCTCTGGAAGCATCGGTTAGTCCATTATAAGAGATATCAAGTATTTCATTTTTCTTGAGAGGATGATCAGGCAAAGCATTAAGTAATTGGAGAAGCCTCCCCCAAGCTTGTGGGAGACTCTCTTCTTCAATTTGCACAAAATTATATGTGTCCCTTAAAGCAGCTTGTTTCTTATGAGCAGGGAAATATTTAGCAGAGAAGTAATAAATCATATCCTGGGGACTACGCACACAACCAGGATCAAGAGAATTAAACCTTGTCTTAGCATCACCCTTTAATGAGAACAGGAATAGTTTAAGCATATAGTAGTAACTAGTTTTCTCATCATTAGTGAATAGGGTGGCTATATCATTTAGTTTAGTAAGATGTGCCACAACAGTTTCAGATTCATAGCCATAAAAAGGATCAGATTCAACCAAAGTAATTATCTCAGGATTGACAGAGAAATCATAATCCTTATTCGTAATAAAGATAGGTGAAGTAGCAAAAGCAGGGTCATATTTCATTCTAGCATTCAGAGATTTTTCTTTCAGCTTAACTAATAATTTCTTAAGATCACTTCTATCATTGCAAGCAAGAAAGTCTCTAGAAGTTTCTTCATCCATAACATAACCCTCAGGCACAAAAGGCAATTCATATCTAGGGGGAGAATCTTCATCATCACTTTCATCAATATTATCAGTTTTAATAATTTCATTCTCTCTAGCCCTAGCAAGTTGTTCATCAAGAAATTCACCCAATGGCATGGTAGTATCAAGCATAGAAGTAGTTTTATCATAAGTATCATGCATAGAAGAAGTGGCATCATCAATAACATGCGACATATCAGAATTAATAGCAGAAGCAGGTTTAGGTGTCGCAATCTTACTCAAAACAGAAGGTGAATCAAGTGCAGAGCTAGATGGCAGTTCCTTACCTCCCCTTGTAGTTGAGGGATAAATTTTGGTTTTCTCGTCTTTCAAGTTCCTCATAGTGACCAGCAGATATAAATCCCAAGTGACTCAAAGAATAGAGCTATGCTCCCCGGCAACGGCGCCAGAAAATAGTCTTGATAACCCACACGTATAGGGGATCGCAACAGTTTTCGAGGGTAGAGTATTCAACCCAAATTTATTGATTCGACACAAGGGGAGCCAAAGAATATTCTCAAGTATTAGCACTTGAGTTGTCAATTCAACCACACCTGGATAACTTAGTATCTGCAGCAAAGTATTTAGTAGCAAAGTAGTATGGAAGTAACGGTAACGGTGGCAAAAGTAACAGTAGCAGTTTTGTAGTAATTGTAACAATGGCAACAGAAAAGTAACTAAGCATAGATCAATATGTGAAAAGCTCGTAGGCATTGGATCGGTGATGGAGAATTATGTCGGATGCGATTATTCATGCAATAGTTATAACATAGGGTGACACAGAACTAGCTCCAGTTCATCAATGTAATGCAGGCATGTATTCCGAATATAGTCATACGTGCTTATGGAAAAGAACTTGCATGACATCTTTTGTCCTACCCTCCCATGGCAGCGGGGTCCTATTGGAAACTAAGGGATATTAAGGCCTCCTTTTAATAGAGTACCGGACCAAAGCATTAACACATAGTGAATACATGAACTCCTCAAACTACGGTCATCACCGGGAGTGGTCCCGATTATTGTCACTTCGGGGTTGCCGGATCATAACACATAGTAGGTGACTATTCACTTGCAAGATAGGATCAAGAACTCACATATATTCATGAAAACATAATAGGTTCAGATCTAAAATCATGGCACTCGGGCCCTAGTGACAAGCATTAAGCATGGCAAAGTCATAGCAACATCAATCTCAGAACATAATGGATACTAGGGATCAAACCCTAACAAAACTAACTCGATTACATGATAAATCTCATCCAACCCATCACCGTCCAGCAAGCCTACGATGGAATTACTCATGCACGACGGTGAGCATCATGAAATTGGTGATGGAGGATGGTTGATGATGACGATGGCGACGGATTCCCCTCTCCGGAGCCCCGAACGGACTCCAGATTAGCCCTCCCGAGAGATTTTAGGGCTTGGCGGCGACTCCGTATCATAAAACGCGATGAATCCTTCTCTCTAATTTTTTCTCCCCGAACGCGAATATATGGAGTTGGAGTTGAGGTCGGTGGAGCACCAGGGGGCCCACGAGGCAGGGGGGTAGGCGCGCCCCCCACCCTCGTGGACAGGGTGTGGGCCCCTTGGCCTTGATTCTTTCGCCAGTATTTTTTATTATTTCCAAAAATATTCTCCGTTGATTTTCAGGTCATTCCGAGAACTTTTATTTATGCACAAAAATAACACCATGGCAATTCTGCTAAAAACATCGTCAGTCCAGGTTAGTTCCATTCAAATCATGCAAGTTAGAGACCAAAACAAGGGCAAAAGTGTTTGGAAAAGTAGATACGACAGAGATGTATCAGGTCCCCAGCATAAGCATCAGACGCCTTTGATTTCCGGCTGGAGACCTTTCCCTGCAAAAGAGAGTTAATTTTTCTTAACCACCCACATCTTTAGGGGTGGCTTAGAAGCAATGAGTCTAAGTGCAGCATCTAAGAACTTCGGCTTTGGAGCCCTAGCAAATAGCCTTGCGGGAGGTGAATAATACTCATAAGAATAAGCAGAATAGTTATTGGTCTTATGAACATAGCGGTTTGAAGAAACACGCTCATATTCACAAGTCTGAGTATGGTTTCCCTGCAAAACATTGGCATTAGGGTGACTCTGGTGAGTCCTCTGTTTGTATGAAGCCTTTGAACCATATGAAGCCTTTGGTCTGGGGTTTGTCTTCTTCCTAGGTGGTGTCATGATGACATTCACAGGAAGATTCTTAAGACAACTTTTGGGCACCCAGATTTTTTTCATAGGTGGCCCATTCCTGCAGTTAGTACCAATATACCTGGCAAACACTTCACCATTCTGATTCTTAAATAGTTTATAGTTTGCATCAAGGGATTCATCAATGATAATTGGGTTAGCACAAGTGAAGCCAGATAAGGTAGATGGATCCACTGAAGGTCCCTTTGCAGCAACCCATGTCGTTTTGGGGTACTGCTCAGGCTTCCAGTAAGAACCATCAACATTCATTTTCCTCTCGAACCCAACACCCTCTTTCCTAGGGTTTCGGTTCAGAATCTGCTTTTTGAGGACATCACATAGTGTCTGATGCCCTTTGAGACTTTTGTACATTCCTGTCTCAAGCAATGTCTTCAACCTGGCATTCTCATTAGCAATAGTAGTGGCATCCTCAGTGGAGGGGTTAGTTACCAGATCAGCAGTTGAAGATATTGCAACAGTAGCAGCAGTAGAACTTTCAGCAATAGAGGTAGCGTTATCACGCTCAAGACATTTTAGACATGGTGGTTCAAATCTTTCCTGAGCGGGACTGATCTGTTGAGCGCGAAGTGACTCGTTCTCTTTTTGAAGATCTTCATGAGCCGCTCTCAATTTCTCAAGTTCTTGCTTCCTTTGAAGATAATCGTAGGAAAGCTTTTCATGAGTTGTTGAGAGCGTTTCATGATGACTTTTAAGTTCCTCGTACTTAACATGAATATTTTTGATGTCTTCAATTAAGGACTGAGATCGGGTCATTTCCGCGTCCAACAGGTCATCGCTTTTGTCTAGCAATTTTTGAATATGTTCCATAGCTTTCTGTTGTTCAGTTGCAATTTTAGCAAGTGTTTTGTAGCTAGGTTTGGATTCACAATCAGAGTCATCTTCACTTGATGTTTGAAAGTAAGCATCGCGTGAGTTTACCTTGGCACCACGTGCCATGAAGTAGTAGGTGGGAGCAGAATCATCCTCATCATTAGCATCAGTGTTGGTGACGAGGCCATTGTCTTTAGTGTTGAAGATGGACTTGGCGACATACGCTGAAGCTAGAGCCAGGCTTGCCACGCCTGAATCAGACTCCTCCTCAGACTCCACCTCCGCCTCCTTAGAAGCAGACTCCTCCTCTGAATCCATCTCCTTGCCAACAAATGCACGAGCCTTGCTTGATGAGCTCTTCTTGTGTGATGAAGACTTCGACGATGACTTGGAAGAAGACTTTGAGGATTTCTTCTTCTTGTCATCAGAATCATATTCCTTGCTCTTCTTCTTCTTGTTGTTCTCATTGTCCCACTGTGGACACTCAGAGATGTAGTGACCAGGTTTCTTGCACTTGTGGCATGTTCTCTTCTTGTGGTCATGAGTAGAAGCTTCATCATTTCTCGAGCTAGGTCTTGAAGACTTTCTGAAGCCTTTCTTCTTAGTGAATTTCTGGAACTTCTTCACAAGCATAGCAAGCTCCTTTCCAATGTCTTCAGGATCCCCAGAACTACAGTCAGATTCTTCTTCAGATGAGGAAACATCCTTTGCCTTCAAAGCGCGAGTTCGACCATAGTTGAGACCATAGATATCTCTTTTCTCAGATAACTGGAACTCATGTGTGTTGAGCCTCTCAAGTATGTCAGACGGATCGAGAGTCTTGAAGTCAGGGCATTCTTGAATCATCAGGGCCAGGGTGTCAAATGAGCCATCGAGTGATCTCAAGAGTGTCTTGATGATTTCATGCTTGGTGATCTCAGTGGTGCCGAGTGCATGAAGCTCATTTGTGATATCAGTGAGGCGGTCAAATGTGAGCTGGACATTCTCATTGTCATTTCTCTTGAAGCGGTTGAAGAGGTTGCGAAGAACACTAATCCTTGAGTCTCTCTGGGTTGAGACGCCTTCGTTGACCTTGGAGAGCCAGTCCCAGACTAGCTTCGCAATTTCCAGAGCACTCACACGACCATACTGTCCTTTGGTCAGATGACCACAGATGATGTTCTTGGCAGTAGAATCCAGTTGAATGAACCTCTTGACATCAGTAGGGGTGACACCTTCACCGGCCTTGGGAACGCCATTCTTGACGACATACCAGAGGTAGACATCAATAGCTTCAAGATGCATGCACATCTTATTCTTCCAGTAGGGGTCATCAGTGCCATCGAAGACAGGGCACGCAGCAGAGACTTTGATTATCCCTGCAGTCAACATAGCTAAAACTCCAGGTGGTTAAACCGAATCACACAGAACAAGGGAGCACCTTGCTCTGATACCAATTGAAAGTGCTAGTTATCGACTAGAGGGGGGTGAATAGGCGATTTTTATGAAAGTCTTCAAAACACGGGGCTTTGAAGACAAACAGTAGATATGAGCCTAATGATATGCAGCGGAAGGTAGACTACACTGGACAAGCCATAGTCAAGTAAGCAATGAAGTGAAAGCATGAAGACTATTAGCAGCTAGGTAGTATGGATCAGGATGGAAGATAGTATGAAGCCAAACAACAATAGTCGTCACACAGTGAAGTCAATCTGATAAAGTAAGCAGGCAATGACTTCACGAAGACAAACTTTAAGTAAAGAGAGGTAAGAGATAGAACCAGTTGCTTGGTGAGGACAGGGATTTGTTGGACCAATTCCAGTTGCTGTGAAAACTGTACGTCTGGTTAGGGAGGCTGAGATTTAACTCAGAAGACCGCGTCTTCACCTTATTCCCCTTGAGCTAAGGACACTTAGTCCTCGCCCAATCACTCTGGTAAGTCTTCAAGGTAGACTTCCAAACCTTCACAGACTTCGTTCACCGACAATCCACAATGACTCTTGGATGCTCAGAACACGACGCCTAACCGGCTGGAGGATTCACAGTCCTCAAGTGTAACAAGTCTTCAGATCACGCGGAAAGAAAGACTTCAGTGATGCCTAACACTCTTTGGCTCTGGGTGTTTTGGGATTTGTCCTCGCAAGGATCTCTCTCTCAAATGCTTCGGAGGTGGGTTGCTCTCAAACGACAAAAGCCATGTACTAACTCTGAGCAGCCACCAATTTATGGTGTAGGGGGTGGGCTATTTATAGCCAGGAGGCAACCCGACCTGATTTGTCCGAAATGACCCTGGGTCACTAAGGAACTGACATGTGTCCAACGGTCAGATTTCAAACACACACGGTAGCTTGACTTGGGCTACAAGTAAAGCTGACTCATCCAGCTCTGGATAGGATTTGCTCTCATTGTCTTCGCTCGAAGACATAGGATTTGGTTGAGCATCACTTTAGTCACTCTGACTTTGTTCACTTGGACCCCACTTAACAGTGCGGTGGTTCCTATGACTCAACAAAGAAGAAAAGGAAACTACGAAACAACTATGTCTTCGCACTTCATAGTCTTCACGTGAATGTCTTCTCAAGTCATAGTCTTCGTTGTGAATATCTTCACAGACCACCATTGTCTTCAATGTCTTCACACATTTTTAGGGGTCATCTCTGGTAGGTAAACCGAATCAATGTGGGACTACTACCTGTGTTATCCTGCAATTCTCACAAACACAATAGTCCCTCAACCAAGTTTGTCGTCAATACTCCAAAACCAACTAGGGGTGGCACTAGATGCACTTACAACTACTACTACTAAGCATGCATAGAAAGTAAACTACTACAACTAATTTTTTGGTTTTTCTAGAGTTTTCTAAACACACAAGAAGAAAGCAAGAAAATAAATCTAAGCATGGATGATACAATGAAAAAGTGTGAACACCGACAAATAGAATAAGTAGACATGAATGTAAAGTCGGTGGAAACACGTACTCCACCAAGCTTAGGCTTTTGGCCTAAGTTGGTAATCGATCAGTAGCCTGGAGGGTAGTAAGGATCCTGAGGAGTGGGCATCCACTCATCCCACTGCTGAGGTACCTGTGCAGCCTCTGCAGCAGCATGAGCGTTCCAGTAGGCGATGATGTCTGCAGGCATAATCCTATATCCGCCCCTGGCAACAGAATCAAACAAAGCAGGTGTAGGCAAGGGGATAGCATCACGAGTTCTATGCTATAGACCAGGTTATAAGGAATGGCAATATCAGGACGATCATGTGCAAGAAAGTGATGGTGATCCATGGCTGCTCGGTCTAGGTAAACCTTTTTCAGAGGGTAATCATGAGGGCGTATCTCAACCTCGAAGTGAGCCGCCAAACGAGTAGCAAAAATCCCACCATGTATTTTACCATGGGATTTATTAAGGTGCAGGCGACGAGCCACGATAGCTCCCAAGCTATACGTGTTGTCGCCCTCAAGTGCACGACGTAAAACAGCAAGGTCCGATGAACTAAGTGCACCCACCTTCTCCCTAGCAAGCAAGCATTTGGTAATAAAAAGTGCAAAGTAACGAACAGCAGGAAAATGTAAGCCAGCGGCAGTGATGGCCGACACTCTTCTCTCATCACCCACTGTCAAAGTGCGACAAAAATCCTCAAACTCGGCCGGCCTAGGCTCAGCCAAGCTCCCATCAGACGGGATCATGCATATGTCACAAAATTCAGTAAGCGGTATCTGATGGTTTTCAGCATATAAATCAAAGCTCACTTCAGGAGGATTATTTCTAGGCAAGAAAGTAAAGCTTTGAACAAAGATGTTCGTGAGGATTTGGTGCTGGTCACACTCATCTGCGATGAAGTCGGTGAGACCGGCATTGACAATGAATTGCATGAACTCCTCATGAATTCCAGCCTCTTGCAGGAACGGGATGTGCGGCCATTCGCACGGCCGTACCTCCGCCAACCTCCGAGGGTGCAGATCATTGTCAGAAGACTCCCCAATAACACCCTTGGAGTTCTTCTTTGAGCCAAACTTCCTGAAGATATTCATGTCCGCGTACAATTTTTCCTATGAACAAAAATCTGAATTTTTAGTTCACAAAATTTTCTCAACAAAATTGATAGCAACTACTCATAGGGATACATAGAGGCCATAGAAAGCATTCAAACTACTTAGAACACTAAGAATTCAACATGCAAGCACATCTACAACAACACCAAGAGTAGCTAATTATTCAAAGTATAAACCACTAAAACAAAAACTAATTTGACAAATGGTGGAGTCACATACCAAGCAACAATCCCCCGAAACAGTTTCAGAAATGGAGCTTCGAGCAAAGAGATCGAAATCCGCGGGTTTGAGCTCAAGAACACGGGAGAGAGAGCAATGGGGATTTTTTTTCTGAAGGTGAGTGATGATGTGGGCTAAAGAGATAAGTGAGGGGGCCCACGTGGGGACCACAACCCACCAGGGCGCGTCTGGGGGTCCTGGCGCGCCCAGGTGGGTTGTGCCCACCTGGTGCACCTCCCTCTGGTATTATTTGCACCAAAAATTCTTAAATATTCAGAAAAAAAATCATATAAAATTTTCAGGGCATTCTGAGAACTTTTATTTTTGGGTCATTTTTTATTGCACGGGAAATTCAGAAAACAGACAAAACAAGGCATTTTATTTTATATTTAACTAATAAAAACAGAGAATAAAATGTAGGGACAAAAGGTAGTGCTTACTAAATTCATCAACTTCATACCGTTCAAAAATGATTCATTAATAAGGTTGATAAGGTCTTATTAACAACCACTTTCGATCAGCATGAAACCGAAGAACTTTCGTAAATCACTAAGTTACCTCAATGGGGATATGCATTTCCCCAACAATGAGCATTTCATATTTCTTTTTGACAGTAGGTAGAGGTATTTGAAAACTTCCAATAGTGATTATCGGAGATTTTTCAATAACATTAATACCATTCACTTGGAATTGTTTCTTCGGAAAGTGCACCGTATGCTCATTACCATTAATATGAAAAGTGACCTTGCTTTATTGCAATCAATAACAGCCCCTGCAGTATTCAAGAAGGGTCTACCAAGGATAATCGACATGTTGTCGTCCTCGGGCATCTCAAGGATAACAAAGTCAGTCAAAATAGTAACATTAGCAACAACAAAGGGCACATCCTCACAGATACCGATAGGTATGGTAGTTGATTTGTCAGCCATTTGCAAAGATATTTCAGTAGGTGTGAGTTTATTCAAGTCAAGTCTTTTATATAAAGAGAAAGGCATAACACTAACACCAGCTCCTAAATCACACAAAGCAGTTTTCACATAATTCTTTTTGATAGAGCAAGGTATAGTTGGTATTCCCGGATCTCCAAGTTTATTAGGTACTCCATCTTTGAAAGTATAATTAGCAAGCATACTGGAGATTTCAGCTTCTGGTATTTTTCTCTTATTAGTGATGATGTCTTTCATGTATTTTGCATAGGGAGGCATTTTCAAGATATCAGTCAAGCGAGTACGCAAAAAGACTGGCCTCGGCATTTCAGCAAAGCGTTCAAATTCTTCATCATCTTTCCTTTTAGTTGACTTGGGTGGAAAATGCATAGGTTTTTGAACCCACGGTTCTCTTTCTTTACCGTGTTTTCTAGCAATGAAGTCTCTTTTATCATACCTTTTATTCTTAGGTTGTGGGTTATCAAGATCAACAGGTGGTTCTATCTCAACATCATTATCTGGTTCTTTTTCATTATTTGGTTGAGTGTCTTCATGAACCTCATCATTGTCTTTTTCATTATCACTAGGTGAGTGTTCATTACCAGACTGAGTTTCAGCATCAGAGATAGAAGTTTCATTTTCATTATCAGGAGGTTTTTCTATTTCAGGTTCACTAGAAGTGTGCAAAGTCCTATCATTTTTCTTTTTCTTTCTAGAAGGACTAGGTGCACTAGTGTTAGCTCTTTGTGAATCTTGTTCAATTCTTTTTGGGTGTCCCTCGGGATAAAGTGGTTCCTGAGTCATTTTACCTCCTCTAGTTGCAACTCTAACAGCAAAGTCATGCATATTATGATTCATTTCATCAAGTAATTCTCTTTGAGATTTAGCAACTTGTTCTAACTGAGTTTGAACCATATAAGCATGTTTTCCCACTCCTCTAACATCATTTGAGATTCTAAATAACAAGTCACTCAAGCGAGCAATCATATCATAATTATATTTCAATTGTTTCATAACATTTGCATTGAAGTGATCTTGTTTTCTAATGTAGTTTTCAAACTCATAAAGGCATTGACTGGGATGCATATTGTGAGGATTATCATTTTCATTGAACTTAATAAGAGAATTTACCTCTACCACCTTAGGCATTGGTGGTGTATTAAGCCCATGTATTTCTTCAATAGGAGGTAAATTTTTAACATCCTCAGCTTTAATACCTTTTTCCTTCATAGATTTCTTTGCCTCTTGCATATCTTCAGGACCGAGATATAATATACCCCTCTTCTTTGGAGTGGGTTTAGCCGGTGGTTCAGGAAGAGTCCAATCATCATAATTTTTCAATATATTATTCAATAATTCTTCAGCTTGAGCAATAGTTCGTTCCCTGAAAACACAACCAGCACAGCTATCTAGGAAGTCCCTAGAAGCATCGGTTAGTCCATTATAGAAGATATCAAGTATTTCATTTTTCTTAAGAGGATGATCAGGCAAAGCATTAAGTAATTGGCAAAGCCTCCCACAAGCTTGTGGGAGACTTTCTTCTTTAATTTGAACAAAGTTAAATATTTCCTGTAAGGCAGCTTGTTTCTTATGAGCAGGAAAATATTTTTCAGAGAAGTAATAAATCATATCCTGGGGACTACGCACACAACCAGGAGCAAGAGTATTGTACCAAGCTTTAGCATCACCCTTTAATGAGAAAGGAAATAATTTGAGAATAAAGTAATAGCGAGTTTTCTCACCATGAGTAAAAAGGGTGGCTATATCATTCAACTTAGTAAGATGTGCCACAACAATTTCAGTTTCATAAACATGGAAAGGATCAGACTCAACCAAAGTAATTAACTCTGGTCGACAGAGAATTCATAATCCTTATCATCAATAAAAATAGGTGAAGTTGCAAACTTAGGATCACATTTCATTCTGGCATTCAGAGATCTTTCTTTATAATTTTGTAGTAATTTCTCTAGATCATCTCTATCATTGCAAGCAAGAATATCTCTAGTTGTTTCTTCACTCATAACATAACCTTCCGGTACCTTAGGCAATTCATATCTAGGAAGGCTAGTTCTAGCAGGTGTTTCAGGAGTTTCAGTTTCAAGCTCATCATCAGATTCAACAACATCATGTTGTATTACTCTAGCAATTTGTTTATCGAGAAAATCTCCAAGTGGCACATCATCATTATCAAGCAAGGTACTAGCATCATTATAAGCATCATTCATAGTAGAAGTAGCATCATCAATAACTTGCGACATATCAGAATTAATAGCATGTGGTGGTGTTGCAAGTTTACTCATAACAGAAGGTGAATCTAAAGCAGAACTGGATGGCAGTTTCTTACCTCCCCTCGTACTTGAGGGAAATATCTTAGTCTTTGGATCCTTCAGATTCTTCATAGTGATAATATGATAATAATCCCAAGTGACTCAACAAATATAGCTATGCTCCCCGGTAATGGCTCCAGAAAAAGGTCTTGATAACCCACAAGTATAGGGGATCGCAACAGCTTTCGAGGGTAGAGTATTCAACCCAAATTTATAGATTCGACACAAGGGGAGCCAAAGAATATTTGAAGGTATTAGCAGCTGAGTTGTCAATTCAACCACACCTGGAGATTAATTATCTATAGCAAAGTGATCAGTAGCACAGTAATATGATAGTTTTGATAGTAGTGACAGCAGCAATAGTAACAATAACAGTGATGATAGCAGTAGTAACTTAGCAAGATCAATAAGGATAAATTCGTAGGCATTGGATCGGTGACTTGTTGGATGATATTCATCATGTGATAGTTATAACCTAGGGCGATACGGCACTAGCTCTAGTTCATCGATATAATGTAGGCATGTATTCCGTAAATAGTCATACGTGCTTTATTAAAAGAACTTGCATGACATCTTTTGTCTTACCCTCCCATGGCAGCGGGGTCCATATTGGAAACTAAGGGATATTAAGGCCTCCTTTTAATAGAGAATCGGAACAAAGCATTAACACATAGTGAATACATGAACTCCTCAAACTACGGTCATCACCGAGAGTGGGCCCGGTTGTTGTCACTCCGGGGTTGTCGGATCATAACCGTAGTAGGTGACTATAGCTTGCAAGATCGGATCTAAAACATGGATATAATGATGAATTCATAAACGGTTCAGATCTGAGTTCATGGCACCCGGGCCCAAAGTGACAAGCATTAAGCATAGCAAAGTCATAGCAACATCAATCTAAGAACATAGTGGATACTAGGGATCGGGCCCTAACAAAACTAACTCGATTACATGATGAATCTCATCCAACTCCGCATCGACCAGCGAGCCTATGAAGGAATTACTCACTCCCGGTGGGGAGCATCAAGGAATTGGCGATGGAGATGGGTTGGTGATGACGAAGAACAAAGATCCCCCTCTCTAGAGCCCCAAACGGACTCCAGATCTGCCCTCCCGAGGAAGAACAGGGCTTGGCGGCGGCTCCGTCTCGTGGATCGCGATAATTCTTTCTCCCTGATTTTTTTTGGAAATATGTGATTTTATAGTATCAGGGGGGTCATCAGCGGGGCCACCAGGCGGGTACAACCCACCTGGGTGCGCCAGGAGAGGGGGCACCCCTGGTGGGTTGTGCCCACCCAGGGGCCCCTCTCTGGTGGGTCTTGGCTCAAGAAATTCTTATTATTGATATAAAAAATCCTCGCAAAGTTTCATTCCATTCCGAGAACTTTTATTTCTGCACAAAAACAACACCATGGCAGTTCTACTGAAAACAGTGTCAGTCCGAGGTTAGTTTCATCCAAATCATGCAAATTAGAGTCCAAAACAAGAGGAAAAGCGTGAGAAAAAGTAGATACGTTGGAGACGTATCATTTGTCTAGAAGTGTTGATAGAATTTCCCATGATGTAGAAAATCTCAAGATGTAAATTTTTGTGCCCAAGGTTGAGGAATCAATTAAAGCTCTTTATGTTTCTATGGATGAAAGTAAGAAAAGAACCGCTATGCTTAGAGCTAGAAGAGAATTTTTAGAAAAAAGTGTTTTCTAGTGATTGCTTTCATAAAAGTGATGAGGATCTTAAAATGATTGGTGTTTCTTCTATTGATTCCTTGTTTAGTAAAATTAAGATTGATGAAAACGGGACTAGAGAAGAGTCGACTTTAGTTAGAAGGTGTCCCTATAATTTGGAGGGTGAAAATCTTGTTGAGAAAATTGATAAAAGTGGGTTTGAAGAGGTCAAAACTTTAACTAGTGATGTGCCCACTCTTTTGGATTACAAAGACTTTAATTATGATAGTTTCTCTTTGATTGATTGTATTTCTTTGTTGCAATCCATGATAAATTCACCCCATACTTACGAACAAAATAAAGCTTTTACTAAACATATTGTTGATGCTATGATGAAAGCTTTAGAAGAAAAGTTGGAATTAGAAGTTTCAATTCCTAGAAAATTACATGATGAGTGGGAACCAACTATCAAAGTCAAGATTAAAAATTATGAGTGTTTTGCTTTGTGTGACTTGGGTGCTTGTGTTTTTACAATTCCGAAATCTTTATGTGATGTGCTTGGTCTTACCGATATTGAGGAATGTTCTTTAAATTTGCACTTGGCGGATTCCACTATTAAAAAGCCTATGGGAAGAATTAATGATGTTCTTATTCTTGCAAATAGGAATTATGTGCCCATAGATTTTATTGTTCTTGATATTTATTGCAATCCGTCTTGTCCAATTATGTCGGTGTACAAAAGTAGGGGCCTTCTGTACCCCTTTACTTGTGCACGGGCAGTTGTAGCCACACCTGCGGCCACGCTTGGCAGGGTAGAGGAAGCAAAGATACAAGACTACCAGGTCAGCACTCAAGCCAGAGGCGCGAAGAGAAAAGGGACAAAGTGGGCTTGCCCCGGCAAGAGCCTTGCCGGGACGGCCCGCGTGGCCCCGACAAGGGCCTTGCCGGGGTAACTTATTCAACACCAGCAAGACCACCACCCTTGAGCCTGAGAGTTCCGACACCATCGACAATGTTGGAACCAAGGCTCGGGAGGCGCCTGTGTGGTGGCATGTAGATCTTTGTGAAGACAAGAGGCCTGCAAGACTAGATGAGAACCAGAAGACTAAAGCCCCCGACAAGACTCTTGCCGGGTATGCCCACAAGACCCCGGCAAGACCCTTGCCGGGGGCATCTGCGGGGCCACAACCAGGCCCGCACCTACCAAGATTTCACTGCCTCATGGCCGTTCCAACACATCAGCCAGCCTGTCAACTAGGCGCACACCTACGTGGCAGCATGCATCTTCTAGGCCAGCCAGGCAAGCACCTGCGTGGTGGCATGCAGATCTTTGTGAAGACCCTGCCACCACACCAGCGCAGCAGCCAGCCAGCATGGCACTGCACGCCTCGTCAGCTTGGACGCGCGTCGAAGCAAGGCAAGGCGGCGACAGACGAGACGAGCTTCCTTGCCGTCCCCGATAAAGCAAGAGGACACGTCGGCAGTGCATTAAATGCATTTTGTCCCACGATGTCAGGGATAGACTTGTACACTATAGATGCTTCCCACCTCCTGTGTGCCACTGTGGCGACCCCTTTGACATATAAAAGGACGCCCGAGGCGTACTGAGGAAGGATTCAGATTTTTTGGGCTAGGCATGCACGGCAGCTAGTTCAAGAGCTCAAGAACACCAAATATACACCAAAGCAGGACTAGGGTATTATGCATCACTCGCGGCTCGAACCTGGATAAAATTCCCCCGTGTTGATCTTCTAAACCCGCTCTTTGCACAGCCCCGCGCCCCGCCAACCGTAGTAGGGATTCCTTGTGATCCCATAGGTGTCATTTCCCCCCCCCCCCCCCCCCCCCCCCCCCCCCCCCCCCCCCCCCCCCCCCCCCCCCCCCCCCCCCCCCCCCCCCCCCCCCCCCCCCCCCCCCCCCCCCCTTGAAACAGGGATGTATAAAAGTCTGAAAGGGCATCAGACACTTTGTGATGTCCTCAAAAAGCAGATTCTGAACCGAAACCCTAGGAAAGAGGGTGTTGGGTTCGAGAGGAAAATGAATGCTGATGGTTCCTACTGGAAGCCTGAGTAGTATCCCAAAACCTGAGAAGAAGAAGAAGAAGAGCAAGGAATATGACTCTGAGGACAACAAGAAGAAGAAATCATCAAAGTCTTCTTCCAAGTCCACATCAAAATCCTCATCTCATAAGAAGAGCTCATCTGGCAAGGCTCGTGCTTTTGTTGGCAAGGAAATGGATTCGGAGGAGGAGTCTGCTTCTGAGGAGGCAGAGGTGGAATCTGAAGCTGAGTCTGACTCTGGCATTGCAAGTATGGCTCTGGCCACAGCCTACGTCGCAAAGTCCATCTTCAACACTGAAGACAATGACTCCCACACCAACGCTGATGATGACAAGGATGATCCTACTCCCACCTACTGCTTCATGGCACGCGGTGCCAAGGAAAAATCGCGCGATGCTTACTTTCAAACATCAAGTGAAGATGACTCTGATTGTGAATCTAAACCCAGCTACAAAACACTTGCTAAGATTGCTACTGAACAACAAAGGGCTATGGAACATACTCAAAAACTGTTAGACAAAAGCGATGACCTGTTAGACGCGGAAATGACACGTTCACAGTCCTTAGTTGAAGACATAAAAAATCTTCACCCCCCCCCCCCCCCCCCCCCCCCCCCCCCCCCCCCCCCCCCCCCCCCCCCCCCCCCCCCCCCCCCCCCCCCCCCCCCCCCCCCCCCCCCCCCCCCCCCCCCCCCCCCCCCCCCCCCCCCCCCCCCCCCCCCCCCCCCCCCCCCCCCCCCCCCCCCCCCCCCCCCCCCCCCCCCCCCCCCCCCCCCCCCCCCCCCCCCCCCCCCCCCCCCCCCCCCCCCCCCCCCCCCCCCCCCCCCCCCCCCCCCCCCCCCCCCCCCCCCCCCCCCCCCCCCCCCCCCCCCCCCCCCCCCCCCCCCCCCCCCCCCCCCCCCCCCCCCCCCCCCCCCCCCCCCCCCCCCCCCCCCCCCCCCCCCCCCCCCCCCCCCCCCCCCCCCCCCCCCCCCCCCCCCCCCCCCCCCCCCCCCCCCCCCCCCCCCCCCCCCCCCCCCCCCCCCCCCCCCCCCCCCCCCCCCCCCCCCCCCCCCCCCCCCCCCCCCCCCCCCCCCCCCCCCCCCCCCCCCCCCCCCCCCCCCCCCCCCCCCCCCCCCCCCCCCCCCCCCCCCCCCCCCCCCCCCCCCCCCCCCCCCCCCCCCCCCCCCCCCCCCCCCCCCCCCCCCCCCCCCCCCCCCCCCCCCCCCCCCCCCCCCCCCCCCCCCCCCCCCCCCCCCCCCCCCCCCCCCCCCCCCCCCCCCCCCCCCCCCCCCCCCCCCCCCCCCCCCCCCCCCCCCCCCCCCCCCCCCCCCCCCCCCCCCCCCCCCCCCCCCCCCCCCCCCCCCCCATGACACCACCAGGGAAGAAGACAAACCCCAGACCAAAGGCATCATATGGTCCAACGGCTTCATACGAACACAGGACTCACTTGAGTCACCCTAACGCCAATGTTTTGCAGGGAAATCATACTCAGACTCATGAATATGAGCATGTGTCTTCAAACCGCTATGTTCATAGAACTAAGAACTTTTCTGCTTATTCACATGAGTATCATTCATCTCCTGCAAGGCTATTTGCTAGGGCTTCAAAGCCGAAATTCTCAGATGCTGCACTTAGACTCATTGCTTCTAAGCCACCCCTAAAGATGTGGGTGGTGAAGAAGAACTAACTCTCTTTTGCAGAACATGGTCTCCAGCCAGCAATCAAAGGCGTCCGATATTATTGCTGGGGACCTAAAACACAAAGGGACGCATGATAAAATGACTTACTATGTATTCCACATATGAATCTCTTATCTGTCATACTGTGTGTGCTTACTTTGATCTAAGCTGTGATAATCCTAGTGTGCATCAAATGCTTATGCTTCACAACATACCTTGTGAAGCCTATCCTCCTAACTGCACTGTAGGGCATGTCACCAAAAGCTTCAGAATGGATTATTGACAGCGGATGCACTAATCATATGACTGGTGATCGAAGTCTTCTCATGGACTCAACCTTACGTCCATCCGACAAGAGTCAAATCACATTTGCTGACACTGGTAAAGGCAAGGTATTGGGTCTAGGTAGAGTTGCAATCTCAAAGGATCAACACATGGATAAAGTGATGCTTGTTGAATCCCTTGGATTCAACTTAATGTCTGTCTCAATGCTTTGTGACTTAAACA
>JAAAWM010011477.1:0-81861 GCA_036873465.1 Thinopyrum obtusiflorum | reverse complement strand
CGGCCTCCAATAGCTTTGCTAGCTCCTCTCCCATGGCCTGTCTCTTAGGTTCGAAAAAATGCCAAAGAGCCTGTTTGACAGGTTTGAATCCTGTTTGGATATTTAAGCTGTGCTCGGCCAGCCTGCATGGGATTCTTGGCATGTCTGAAGGGTGCCAGGCGAAAATGTCCCAGTTCTCTCGTAGGAACTCTCGCAGTGCAGCGTCAACATCAGGGTTTAACTATGCCCCGATGGAAGTTGTTTGGCCCATTTCGTAATCCATCCCGTTGCATCACGGTTGTTTATAATATCGTTAAGTGGTACTTCCGAGGCTACTGTTATTGAACACTCTTGAAAGTAGTGTCGTAGCTTCCAGGATGACATGAATACCGCGTACGCAATCTTTGATAATGCGGGTACCGTGATTTGCAGGGAGTGAGGATAGTGGACACGTAATAGACCGGCTTTTGAAGGAGGAATTTGTGTCCATCCGCTTCTCGTTCAACGATGAGCACTGCGCTTACAACCTGATGTGTTGCTGCAATGTATAATAGCATTGGTTCGCCAATGTTTGGCACGGCCAGGACTGGGTTTGTTGCCAATATGGCTTTTATTTCGTCGAGTCCCGCCGTGGCTGCATCCGTCCATTTGAAGTGTTCGGTGCGCCGAAGGAGGCGGTAAAGGGGTAGGTCCTTTTCTCCGAAGCGGGAGATAAAGCGACTTAGAGCCGCCACGCATCCGGTTAATTCTTGTATTTGTTTGAGGTCCATTGGGATATCCAGTTGCGACAGAGCTCGGATTTTGGCTGGATTTGCTTCAATTCCTCTACCGGATACAATGAAGCCCAAGAGCTTTTCGGCTAGAACACCGAAAACGCATTTTTCCGGGTTGAGCTTGATGTCGTATGTTCCGAGGTTATCAAATGTGAGCCTCAAGTTGTCTACTAGAGATTCAACATGTCTTGTTTTGATGACCACATCATCTACATATGCCTCCACTGTTTTGCCGATCTGGCTTGCCAGACATGTCTGAATCATGCGCTGATATGTTGCGCCGGCGTTTTTGAGCCCGAAGGGCATCGTGTTAAAGCAGAATGGGTCGTATGGTGTGATAAATGTCATTGCGTCTTGGCCTGGTTCTGCCATCTTGATTTGATGGTAGCCGGAATATGCGTTGAGGAAACACAACGAATCGTGTCTTGCGGTAGCGTTGATAATTTGATCGATGCGGGGGAGGGGGAAGGGATCCTTTGGGCAAGCCTTGTTAAGGTCTTTAAAATCAACACACAGGCGCCAGGATTTTTCCTTCTTTGGTACCATCACCAGGTTTGCTAGCCAGTCCGGATGTTTTATATCCCCCCCCCCCCCCCCCCCCCCCCCCCCCCCCCCCCCCCCCCCCCCCCCCCCCCCCCCCCCCCCCCCCCCCCCCCCCCCCCCCCCCCCCCCCCCCCCCCCCCCCCCCCCCCCCCCCCCCCCCCCCCCCCCCCCCCCCCCCCCCCCCCCCCCCCCCCCCCCCCCCCCCCCCCCCCCCCCCCCCCCCCCCCCCCCCCCCCCCCCCCCCCCCCCCCCCCCCCCCCCCCCCCCCCCCCCCCCCCCCCCCCCCCCCCCCCCCCCCCCCCCCCCCCCCCCCCCCCCCCCCCCCCCCCCCCCCCCCCCCCCCCCCCCCCCCCCCCCCCCCCCCCCCCCCCCCCCCCCCCCCCCCCCCCCCCCCCCCCCAGGTGGGATTGGGTGCGACAAGGGGGGAGCGGGATCCGGTGTGGGTGGGGTGGTTGTGGCCTCGGATGTGGCGAAGGGAAATTTTCCTTCGTCAAAGACGACGTGACAGGAGATGTAGACGCGCCGGGTACGAAGGTCAAGGCAACGTTACCCCTTATGTTCTAGTGGGTAGCCAAGGTGCACGCAAGGAGTAGAGCGTGGGGCGAGTTTGTGCGGCGCTAGGTGAGTGAGGTTTGGGAAACATAAGCATCCGAACACACGAAAATGATCGTATGTGGGGTGATGGCCATGGAGAAGGAAGTATGGTGTAACTTTGTTAACAGCGGAAGAGGGGCGCCGGTTGATGAGGTGGTTGGCGGTATGGAGGGCTTCGACCCAATACTCGGGTGGCATGTGAGCATGGATGAGAAGAGTGCGGAGAACATCATTGGTGGTGCGCAAGAGTCGTTCGGCCTTGCCGTTCTGCGGCGACGTGTGAGGACATGAGAGGCGGAAGGAGATGCCGAGGTGGGAGAAGTAGTCGCGAAGTGAGTGGGAAAGAAATTCTCCACCATTGTCACACTGCACACATTTGATAGAGAGGTTATATTGGGTGAGAACGTATGAAAAGAAACGTTGTAGCGTGGCAGCGGTATCACTTTTGTTGCGTAGAGGGGAAGCCCAAGAATAATGCGTGTAATCGTCAAGCACAATAAGGTAATATTGGTAACCGGAGAAACTACACACAGGAGACGTCCATAAATCAATGAATGAGTTGGAAGGGTGCAGTTGTACGAGAAGAAGAACTAGGAAAGGGTAAACATGGTTGCTTGCCAATTTTACAAGATTCACACATGGTAGCACCTTGAGAGTTATTATTACATTTACATGAATCAAGAAAGTTTGAAGCTAAAATGGAAAGGGAAACACGACTAGGGTGGCCAAGCCGCAAATGCCACAAGTCGCCATTGCTTGAAATGGAGAACCCCCGACAGCCGCCATTATTCGGAAGAAACGGGTACAAATCACCGGATCTACTGGACCTCATGAGGACCTTCCCCGTTGCCATGTCCATCACAGAGAAGCCAAAGGGGTCAAAAGCCACAATACACCAATTATCACGGGTAAAACGGCGAACGGAAATGAGGTTTTGTATAATGCCAGGAGAGATAAGTATGTCAGTAAGATGAAAGGGAGGAAGGGAAGTGGAGCCGCATGCAACTACAGGGAGTACGGAACCGTTGCCAATAGTAATGCTAGATGGATAATACGATGAAGGGGAGACAGTGGTGAGGGTACCTGACAACCCGGCTATGTGCGAGGTGGCTCCGGTGTCCATGTACCACTCGGACCCGGAGGGCGGCTGCTGCATCTGCATGTTGGCGAACTGGGCCAGCAGCGCCTGCTGATCCCACTGCGGCGCGGAGGAGGACGAGCCGACGACAAGATAGGCTTGGTGCGGGGCGCCAGAACAGGGGCCGAGAACACCTGCGGCGTTTGGTGGCGTCCAGGTCGAACACCACTGCTGCGGAGTGGGCAACGGGGCACCGAAGGGCGCAAAGTAGCCCATCCAGGGCTACTGCGCTGGCTGACCACGCCCGCCGTTGGAGCTGGAGGAGGCCCCGGGGTGACCGCGGCCGCACCCGCGCCCGCCGCGCTGCCGATCGCCGGAAGGACTCCCCGAGCCCCTGCTGGCGATGGAAGACTTGCCCTTGTCGGACGACGAAGGAGGGGGCGCGCGATCACCGGCCGGCGCGCCGCCGGACGAGGAGGAGCCGTCATGGCCGACAGCGAGGGCTGTGGCGCCCGTGGCCCGCTCGCGCTCCGTGATGCCGATCTCCTCCAGGAGCAGCCGCAACCGCGCCTGAAGGAACGTGGGGAACGGCTGCTGCATCGGCAGGAGCGTAGCCATGACGTGGAAGCGGCGACTGAGCCCACGAATGAGCTGCAGGGTTAGCGACTAAGCCCGCGAATGAGCTGCAGGGTTAGCGCCCGATCCGTGACCGGTTCGCCCATGTCGGCCATGGCGGAGGCGAGCTACTGGAGGCGGCGACAGTACTGGGCGGTCGTCATGTCACCCTGCACCGTCGCGCGGAAGTCGGCACCGATGTGGACGGCGCGGCCGACGGCGTTGTCGCGGAAGAACACCTCGAGCTGCTGCCAGAGATGGAACGCCATGGCCTCTGGTGTCTGGATGGTGTTGTAGAGGTCATCGGAGATCGTCCCGTACACCCACAGGACGATCGTGATGTCGTCATTACGCCAGGTGGCGTCCTCGTGCAGCGGCTCAGCCTCCTCCAGGACGTGCTCCTCGACGCGGTATTTGCACAGCACGTACCAGAAGAGGTGGCGCCACTTGGAGTAATTTACAGAGTCAGAGCGAGAGCTTGAAGGGGATGTATGAAGCGATGTTAATGTGATGCATCGACGGAAGAGGCGCAGGGGGAACCTGGGGTGGGCGGATCGCGAGCGCTTCGGCGTGAGGACGCACGGCGCGGAGAGGCTGCATCATGGGCGGCACCACGGGAGCAGCAGGAGCCCGGCGCAAGGCGCGGGCGTTCGGTGACAGGGGCGCCGGGGCGGCGGGCGGCACCGGCTGGGCGGCGGCGGCCGGCTCGGGGTTGGGGACGACTTCCGGCAAGATGAAGACGGCGTCGGCGTCCCCGAACGAACGAGTGCGGCGGAGGGGGCGGCGGAAGCTCATGGCGGAAGCAGGGAGGATCGAGAGAAGCTGATACCAAGTAAGATAGATGAAGTCTCTGTATATTCATCATCGCATCTTACAAGTGTTTATATACACTGATGCTCATGAGGAGTCGTGGCCTACTGTTTATATACACCGATGCTCATGAGGATTCGTGGCCTACTGTTACAACAGAAACGAAGATAATGTCGTGCGTGGCTACGTGGGCGGAGGCGACGTGCGCGGGAGCTTTGGCGCCGTAGGACTCGGGCTGCCTCGTTGCACACATGGGTGCGGGTGCATGTCACGTTTCCAACATAGAGATGGCCTGGGTGGGAATATCGCGGAGCTCAAGCTCGACGCTGTATTCGAACTCGCCGTAGCCGGCGTGAGCGAGCTTACTCCAAGGACGAATCGAGAGGGAGAAGTGGGGAGATAGGATGAAGTGGTCGCCGTTGAGACGGTCCCTGGTGGCCTAAGAGCTGAAGAGGATCAGGAAATCCTCGGGGTGATGCGCATGGATGGTGAAGTCGCCGTCGACCAGCTCAAGCGAGTCCAAGAGCACGGCGGCGACCTCCGCGGCGGAGACGGACGGGCGGTTGCCGGTGATGGAGGCCCCCATCACGCGGAACAGCACCAACTCGGCCTCCTCCATCTCCATGGAGTGCGGCACGATGACGCGCACCGGTGCCATAAGGGTGGCGGGAGGGGGCACAGGCGTGAGGGCAGCCTGGGGCCGAGGGAGGTCGATGCTCGCCGGACTGGCATTGCCTCGGGGGGTGCGAGGACGGCGTGCAGCGTCGCGGCGGTAGGCGACGCAGGAGCTGGATTCGTGGCCGGATACCAGGCAACGGCGGCACCGCACGTCGTTGGTGCAGTCCCGCACGCGGTGGCGGTGGTCCAGACAACGGAAGCACAACCCGGCCACCTCCTCCGGCGAGGGGCTGCGCGGGCGGGGCTGGGGGGAGCTCGAGGGGCGCGGTCGACCGTCGACGGCGCCGGTTCCTGCGTCTTGGTTGATGAAAGCCGTCAGCGTCCACCACGGCATCGTCCGAGGCACGGTGCACCTCAGAGCAGGGGCCAAGCCGGCTTTTGGCCGGCGCCCTGGATGTCCCCGTCGTGAGGTCACGGGCAGGGGGCGCAGGCGGCGCGGGGGAGACCGGCGGGGTGCAGACGACATCGCAGTACGAGGGCGCCGAGGACTCGCTCCCCGAGTCGTTCCAGCAGTCGCCCGAGGAGGTCGCACAGCGGCCGGCCGGGCCAGCACCAGGAGACGCCATGGACAGGAGGGAGGAGGGTGGGGGAGGTGGGCTGCCGGCGGGGAGGCTCGAGGGCTAGGGAGAGCTAGAGGGAGGCAGGGCGGAGCTCCATCTGTTCTCCCCCCTCTCAGATCAATGTTATACTTCAGGCAAAAGCACACTAGCATGCACACTAGGTCGCGAGCTGCACTCCAGAGGTCATCTGACCTAGTACATTCTAGACGGTGACAATCTGAGGCATGGGTTGAATCGAGACCTTTGTTTCGAAGCAAAGGACCGTGCTGAAAATATACGCAGAGTAGGTATTTTGGTCCGTTGAGAAATATCAATACTGTGATCGTTTTTTGCCTTGCAATTATACCATTTCTTAATGTGTTTATGTCCAATTTTTCAGGAGAATTAGCAAAACTGTTTGCAGATGCAGGTCTGATCTGCATTGCTCGCTTGATATCACCCTACAGAAGTGAACGAAGCGCTTGTCGTAAATTACTGCACAATTCTACATTCATTGAGGTATATTTACACACACTGTACAACTCCTTCGAACCATCTGGTCAATCTTATTATTAAGGTAACCGGCATAGAGAAGTGTATTTCTGTAGGTGTTTTTGCATGTCCCACTTGAAGTATGTGAAGCTAGGGATCCAAAATGCTTGTACAAGCTTGCCCGTGCTGGAAAAATCAAAGGTAAAAGAACCAACAGACTACCCTTTTTGCTTATGTTTCGCAAATCTTACTTTGTAAATCATCTGTAGGGTTCACTGGAATTGATGATCCTTATGAACCACCTTTTGATTGCTAGGTTAGCGTCAATATTTGAACACCTAAATGTTATCAAAAGCAACATAGTAGTATTATTACCGGTTACTCTGTAAGACGTTCCTAGTTGTCTGATGATGGGTATTAACTTCACTGATTGAGACCTTTAACCGCTCCTTGCAGATAGTGATACAGTGCAAAGCTGGTGACCGCGCCATGCCTAAATCGATGGCTGATCAAGTTGTGTCATATCTCAAAGCAAATGGGTTCTTACAGGATTAGAGACGTATGCTATGGACAAAAACATTCTGGAAATTGGATTGCCAAGGGATGTGAAATGTGAGGTAGTGTTTATATCTAGAAAGAGTGATGATAGTATGGGAACGTATTGACATAATGATCGAATATGTACATCTTTATGATAAATTGAAATGTTTTGACCCAACAAGAATGACGCATGTGGCTGTGTGCATTGATCGATGGGAGGGGGAGGGGTACCCCACCTGCATTTTGTAAAGTTCTAAACACACACAAGAAAAACTTTTTATCTAAAGAATCCCTTGCATAAAGTGGATTCTTATCATTTGATCATCCTCTCCATATTTGACTAATTCTATAAAAAAAATGTGCTTCATATTTGGTACTCCCTCCGTAAATAAATATAAGAGCGTTTAGATCACCAGTACCTAGCAGTGATTTCTATAGGTATGCGCATGAGGATACCAAGAATTGACAGAGCCCTGGTAGTGTAAAAAAGAAAACTGTAGATTAAGATCTTTCATCGCATTTACTCAAACTTAGGATCTTTAAGGGACCACGGTCTGCTTGAAATATTAGTGGAATACTCTATAATATGGAGACACCTTGGGGATGAGCAGGACCGGGGGAAATAATTTCAACCATATAAAAGCACGAAGGGCGGAGAACCAAATTATCTCAACCATCGAACCATGCTAATCTGATGGTTCAAGTCATATCATACCATCAAACGCGTTTGACAGTGTAATTACCCACCACTGCCATCTTTCCCTAATCTTTCCCTAATAATAAAGCACGGATTGACTCCGTGGGTTCACCGTCACAATACGCTTCTTCCCGTGAGTTTACGCCTTCAGTTTGAATTTAAAACATATACGTGAGGTGGTACAAAAAAAGAAAACGCTACGCTCGATTTCCTTGCGTTCGTTCTGTCGCACCAGCTCACGTGATCTCTTCATTGGGCCTTCACCCGGCCCACCAGTGCGTTAAATTAGGCCTTGGCCCCAGTCCAATATGACTCGAAGTCCTGACTCCTGTTTTCTTTTCCTTTTTAAGCCATCCACGATAGCCGGATCCAAAAGAGAGGGGAGGGACCTGATGCTTCGTTTAGATACCTGCAGATCGTCATCTTCGTGCCTGCGGTTGGAAGCCAGTACTCGGCGGCATCATTGATGGCACACATCTCGATCGTCGTCGCGCACGACACGCTCTGCCTGGAGCTCCGTCCTCCCCTAAGGCGAGCGCGGGGTCGGACCTGCTTGTGCTCACGGTGTGCACAAGGGCAGGAGAGGTCCTGGCGTTGGTAGCCGAAGCTGCTGAAGAACGACGAAGGAGGCGGGAGGCGCACTGGAGGTGGAGGCGGACGACGGGACGCGACGGGGCTACTTCTCCCACCGACGTTGGAATTGCCGGGCGCAGCGGCGCTACCCGCGAGCGGAGGCAGAGACGAGCGGGAGGCAGAGCACGCTCCGAACTTGAGACGGAGGCTGTGCGCGCTAGACGAGGACCTTCGACGCGCTCCAGCCTGAGGCAGTTATGGCGTCAGGAACTCAGGATCATCCAAGGCAGACGCGGCTCCCAGAGCAGGTGCCCCTCCTGGCATGGCCCTCCATGGCGCACGGAGGCCTCCGGCCAGCAACGCTCTCAGGATCGACCAGCGGCTCCAGGGGCGCTCAGCGCTAAGCGACGTTCCATAACGAGCGGCAGAGGAGACGACCAAGCGCGCGAGCACGCCAGTACAACGTCGTCCCTAAGCGGAGCAACAACAGTCACTCAACCCAGGAATTACACGATGCTTACAAATCGAGACAATAGTTTAAGCTTGTCGGGTTAGTGTACATGCATGATTTGCCTATTATTTTATTTGTACCATCACACCTCCTGTAAATCCTTATTGTTGTTGTATGTCAGCTGCATCTCCGTACTGGTGATAGAGCAGGGTTTTTTTATTGGCGATGTTGCTGGTGTTGGTAAAGGCCGAACAATTGTTGGATTAATATGAGAAAATTGGCAACAGGGAAGGTATAACCGTATAAGGCAGTGTAAGACTTTTGGCAAGAACTCCCATCAAGTCTCTGCTCTGCTGAATTTTTAAGAATTCTGCCATCATGTCTTCTTCTTCACTACTTACCTTTAGCTGATTTGCAATTGCAATTTCCAGGTGGGTATCGGTTGATTCTGACTGGAAGTATCATGCTCGAAGAGATTTAGATGGTGTTGGTGCAAAAGCGTACAAGGTATGAAACCTATTTAAAATTGAATGATAATTTAACCTCAAGCCAATGCCATCTGCATTACACCAACTGTATGAGACCCTGCGGCTCCACATGATAGCATCTTCAACTGTATGCATGTGGATTTAACAACACAACATTTATCTAGAAATGCTAACAAGGAGTGATCGAGTGTGAATGTTTTTCTTTAGATAGAATGTAATAAAGATAAAATATACCGTTCCAATCTAACTCATAATAACAAAAACATATGAGAAAACATAATATATTTTAGTATGGGTATGTGGATTGCAAATAGGATTATAATCTTTATCTCGAACATATAAATGATTTTAATTACTGCCAATGTCGATATGGTCGCATTATTTATTGCAATGAAATTGGATCTGCTATTGTAGATTCCACTTGAGTCTCGACATCTGTAGTCATGTAATTAATTTGCCTCTCCGTAGGGTTTTAGGTTTTTGAGTTTCTCCTCCGTTGCCACAAAATACACAATTTTTCAGCAAATCAATGTATAGCAACCGTGTATGCTTCAATCTTGTTTTTTCTTTGAATTTTTAGAGTATGTTACTTCTTATGTTTTTATCGTTTGGGTAAATCACAACACCAGCATTAACCTATTTTTTTTACGACGGGGAGGAGGACAAGCGGCAACACGGGTGAGGTGACATGTTGAAATGGAGGACGTGTGCCTATGTGTGTGCGCCCGGGGCAGGTGGATGGAGTGTTAGGGTCGTGTGATGTTTTCTTTTTGGGAGAGAGTCTTGCGTCATACTTATGGGGTTAGGAGCGTGTGATGTTTTTTCCTGTTGCAACACACATGCATGTTTCCTATAGTTATTATGTTCTCATCAATGGCTTGATTTGAAGACCACATTTTTGTTATCCGTTGCAACGCATGGGCCCTTTTGCTAGTAATAATAAAGCACGGGTTGAGTCTGTCGGGTTCACCGTCGCGGACCTTTTACACAAAGGTCCCTGTGGTTTTTAGGAATAAAACCCGCCGTCCCTGCGTAAGTGAATCTGGAAAAACGTTTCGATTTTACAAATTAACCCCTACATTTTTTAGAATTACGCCCGCACTCCTTTCTTCATCCTATCCGGTGGCAGAGAAGGTGAAGGGGGGCAGCTTCGGCTGGGCTCTCGTCGGCGAGCTCGTCGGTGCGGAAGGTGCCCGTCTCGGAATCCCCCCGCCTTCGGCCCTCTCGGCCTCTCCAGGTGGACGTGAGCGCCAGCGACCACATCTCCCGCGTCACGCGCGCAGCGGCCGCCAGCGCCAGCGACTGCATCTCCAACATCCCGCCCGCGGCCAGGAATGGGGAATGGGCCGAGGCGTCGCGACGGAGGCCGATAAGGCGGCCGGCCTGCTCGCCTGGGGCGCCGGACCAAGCACGGCAGCATCGGCGCCGCCGTCGTGGGGCTCTTCAAGATGTACTGCAAGATGGCCGCGCTGCTCGGGCGGCACAGCCGCAGCAGGGCCCTCCTCGCGGACCACGCGCCGGCGGTGACACCCTTCGGGCGCCGCCGCGGACGGCTGAGCCTGGCCATCCACGAGAACACGCGGGCGCCGCCGGCGTTCCTCATCGAGCTGCCCATGCTGGCGGCCGCGCTCGCGTTATCGCTGATCTCTTTCTTGAGCATCCATGAGAGCGCCGCCACACAGCGTGAGGGGAGCAAGTGGCCGAGCGGCCGAGGTGCCGATGGGGCGTGCGAGCTCGGGCGCGGATGCGCTCGTGCACCGTGCTAGAAGCCAAGGCCAGCGGCGTACCCGTTCAGCGTGGTTGCTGCCGACGATGTGCTCCTCCTCGGGAAAGAGGACGCGGGGAAGCGGAGGCCCGGACAGTGAGGCGACCTCACCTCCCACCCCGACCTCGGGCGGCGCTACTCCCGGACCAGACCCAACCCCCGCGCCACTTGCCATTGCAGCCTCCTGGTGCGACATCCATCGCCTTCTTGAGATCTGGCGGCCACCTGCACACCAACTGTTCGGTCAATCGACCCAACAAACAGGAGGTAATTCGCCACCTCCTCGTCGAGATTCTTTGACGGCCACGTTCCGCCGCCTGCCGCCATGTTGCCATCCCTGTCGAGCTTCTTTGGTCACGTGTCACGTCGCTATCTCTTGACACGCCCGCACACCGCTGCCGCCGTCAACAGGTTTTCCGCCCCGCTTTCCTCAGCCATATCATATCACACTGCGGTTAATCACTTCCGATCCTCGTGTATGTTCGTCACTTTAGTGTTAGCAGCTCAGGAGTTTGTGTAACTGCGTCAAAATTGGCAGTAACAACCGTGGTGCTCATCCTGGCTAGAGTTTCAGGTTTCTGCAGATTTTGCAGTTCATTGCAAAGCAGATGAATGTAAATCTTCAGATGATATAGTGTTAACTCTCACTTTGCTTTATGTCAATCTGATTCCTGGTTAGGTAGTGTGCGTGATAGTGTCGCGGGATGTATGTGAATGAGTATGGACGTGCTTGATTTTGATGTGTAAGCACATGTTTCTGCAAAAAGAAAAAGAAAAACAACGACATTGCTATTAATATTTAATAGTGTGATGTCCACAGTGCTGCTACCGATTGTTCTACCTGAAATTAGTTTCTAGCTTACTAAGTTGTCTGGTAATAGCCTATACAGGTAACCGGGATTCATGTATAAATTTCTCTGTCTTTATGACTCACATAACTACAACTGAAGTAGAACAACTTAGCAAGGAAAGAAATAGCTAGATGAGAAATCGAGTGGTCTCCACGCTGCTTCTGCTGCTGCTACTGGCTGCAGTATGTGCTTATTTGAAAAATAAGCACATATATGAATTCATCAGGGTTTGGTGTCTTGGCGTTTCCTGAAATTTGGTTACCCAGAGCAGGCTGCTGTGGTGAGGTTCTGAATCCAGAAAGTGAAGAGCAAGCTTGATGGATATATCTGAAGATGACATACAGTGTGGTCTTCCCGTGCTTGTTTTGTTTTACTTTCAATAAACAACACATTCCTGCCAAATAGGTGTTTATTTTTATGCCTAAAAGTATGTGCTTTCTAGAATAAGCTCCATGATATATAAGCATTGCCTGTGTTGACTGCTCCTAAATTATAGCACACATTTGCAGGTTCATATATGCATACTGTACAATTGTGGTAGAAGCACTTGTCCTTATTCTTTTGTCTAATTAGAGTTTTAAATTAGTATGGTAGATGATTTCTCTAGCTCCATATTAGTTACAAAATATGAGCTTGTGAAGAGACAAATTTCTAGCATTTGCTTCAAATCTTATATAATTTTTGAAATAGATCCCAAAACTATTTAATCAGATGCTACTCGCACATTTTTCTGTTTTACTAGATGACGGTGCTCACAAATATCAGGCTACTATATTCGGCCTACGATAGAGTATCTTCATGAAGCGCTTCTGATATTCCATTGTGTTTACTAGATGACGGTAAATCATTTTGAACTGTTGTGTTTCCGGTGGCACCTAAATACATTGGTCGATCTGCACCATACTCTGCTCCTATTGACTGGTGATCACAAATCAGAACCCAATCTTAGATCTATTTGATTTGTTTCGTTTAGTGTTGGATGGTGCCAATTAAAGAAATTGTACTGCCATTCATCAATTTACTAATCAGTCTGGCCTGAATTCATGACTTCTGTGTGTGAGAGAATTTGTGCTCGAATGCGTTGTCACCTGGACTTTAAATCTTATCCAATGGTCTGGTCATCATTCCGTTGGCTGTTTGACTGGAGCTCATAGGAGGAGATGAATCTAACTGAATCTTCTTAGCTTAGAAACAAAAGTCGTTCTCTTGATGAACAGAGAACTATTGCTGTTAATTTGTCAGCCATTGTGTTCCTTCTTGTACTGTAAATATAGTTTAAAAATATTCACAGTTTTACATATGTTCACACTATTATTAATTCAAAAAAATATGTTCGCACATAAAAAAAAGCAAAAAAAAAAATCCAAAAAATGTTCCCTTTTTATTAAAAAATATTTCCACTTAAAAATGTACAACAAAAACAAACAAAACATTATTTTTTTTAAACATCTGTTCAAACAATGTTCCTTTTTAGATAGATGATCCAATTTCTTAAAAATAATTTAACTACTCTTTAAAAAGTGTTCCATTTTTTTAAAAACGTTAACTTTTATTAAAAAATAAGAAAATTTCCATGTTTAACATTATCATCGACATTTATTAAAATTGGATATAAATAGTGCACAATGCCACATGAAGCACGTATATTTTTTCGCCCGGTGCAACGCACGGGCATTTGTACTAGTTAGTTATAACATGTTTAGCTCTAAGAAGAAGAAAAAAAAGGCCGCCTATAGCAGAAGTCCTGATCCCCTCCCCCAACGTCACGCCTGCCCACGATCTCCCGTTCCTCTCCCAAGCCCCAAACCACCCACCCCCACCAGCCCCGCCCACACCTCCCACAAGGTTTCATGGCCGTCGCCTGGCCCACCTCTGGTCGGCGCTCTATGGTTACACGCCCCCCAAGGTCCCCACCGCCGCCTCCGGGGAGGAGGGGCACATCGAGAGGCAGAGGGCAAGTCCACCGCTGTCGAGGCCCTCGCTTCCCCTCGATATTCTCATCCTCTCCTGGTGCCATTGGCATCTAATTCCTCTGCCTCGCGGGCCAAAAATCAATCCCCACCTTTCTCCCGTACAATAGAAGGTCGAGAACCTTGAACCGAGGCGAGCAGCGGGCCTGGGTGCCGTCGCTGTCGTCCTCGACGGAGAAGGAGCGCACACAGGCCTTATCCAATCCCCCGCCGTGCCTCCCCACACGCTCCCACGCCGCCTCTTCCCACGCGTTGAATCCCAGGCGCCACACTGGTGGCCTCCCTACGTCTCCACGTGCCCAGCCGGGCCAGCGACATTCCAGCACTCCGGTTCGTCTTCCATCCACCTCCATCAGACGCGGCCGCCTAGACGCACGAACTGCCTTGCCCCGACGCCGCCACCTCCCTGCCGTCTACACACTGCAGTTCGGTTCAGAAGAATAATTTATGTGATCTGATTTGATTTGTACAAAGATTTGCTCGAGGCTAACACCCTGCGTACAGGTAATTTACACTTTGCAAGTTTATTTGAGTGCAATTCATCCCTGGCCGGTTTCTTGTGTAATATTTAAGTCAATGACATGTCATGCTTAATTATTTAATGTTCAACCCAGAAGACTACTATTTCTTACTTAAGCGTGAACGACTCCAGAAACTCTGCTAAAAATGAAGGCCCTTCTTTTAAATGATAGCAACCGGCAACTGCCATGGTTCCAAGACCAAGAACTTCCTACTCAACCAATAATGCACTACTTTCAGTTCATTCTAACTTCTAAGACGTTAACCACCAAGGAAAGGAACTTCTCAAGCTTCTGTTTGAGCCAAGTTAAGCATGGCTGCTTACGGTTAATTACAATTTAGGTATCGTTCAATTTTCCAGAGATAGGCAGTAGGATATCTACCATTTTCATACGACATGCTATGAATATGATTACACTCTACTGACTATAGCAATCTGTTGACACGAGGTTCAGAAAAGAGTGAGAAATTGATGTGTAAGCATTTTTATTGAGATATAAACTTTCTGGGTAGTTTGCAAGATTTAACCTAGGATTATAGTTTGAATTTTTGAGATATACAACCAGCAATCTGAGATCAATGCTTTTGCGCAGACAATCTAGATGGGCCAGCAAAATTTCTTTGCAAGCTCATACAGAAGCTTAAAGACATGCCTGCTAATTTGGGATGTTGTGATGTTAAATGACCTAAATCTTGCTTGATATGTCATAATCATATAATCTGATAAGGTGGTTGACCAAACCCGAAGAATTTTGAAACAGAAAATGTTGTGCCAGCAAGCAAAATCACTTCAATGCAAGATTTGAGAAGGCATGTCATGAGGTGCTGCAGTGCTTGGTCGCCTACCAGACTTAAAGCCAAAGTTGTTTGAGCGCTTTTTGTTCTCTACGGTTTTCCGAATACGTCAGATTTTTATGTTTTTTTGTAGCCTGAACCTTGGAGACGATTTCTTGGATGTATATAGCTGCACATTTTTCGTGTTTTATGACGGTAACACATGAAAAATTTAGCAAGGTCGAAGCAGCATCTTGGACACATCCAGTGCATACTATTGGCTTCTGAGGGAGATAATATATGTTAGGTTCAATTTTCACCTTCTTGTCTGTTTTTTCATATTTTGCTATTCTCCATTAACACTCGGTGTCTACTATTTCAGATTTCCAATTATGGGGCACATGGTCATCCTTTCGCATTTACTGATGCCGCATGGCCGTAAGTTTGCACAAGTGAGTTTGGATTAGTAGTTGTTGGATTGCTATTATTAGAACTCGTCTTACAGAATTTCGGTTAAATTTGGTTGTGTAGTGGATAGCTGATATTGATATGTTGCACATTATTCAAGCCCATTGATATATTGCACATTATTCGAGCCATTGATATATTGCAGCCATATTTCCTATTTCTTGATGAATCTGGGTTTCAATTGATATCTTAGTCGCAAGAGTTCAAGTCCAGCGAGATATGTACTTCAATTGATGGTTGTTGTAGCATGCAGAGCCACTAAGCATCTTTTTTTTTTAGATAAAGCCACTAAGACTTTTCGAACTGTTGTATGACGACTAAGACTTTTACTATGAAGACATGTTTTTATTTTAGGCCTTATACTATTTTATCAACATCAGCTTCTTGCTTCAAGGTTTCTTTTAGATAATCATCTTTGGTCCTGGTAACCTCTTTAAGCTTATCATCCTTCAGCTTGCTATTACATGGAAAATATATTGCACAAAAAATCAAAGGCTTAAGAAATCAGAGCAATGATATATAAACCAGAGCATCCCAATGTTGATATTACTTGGATTCTTATTTGTCTATTTACCTTTTAAAATCTTCTGCGTGTTATGTCAATAATAAAATCCGGTAAACTAAGGAATGTACATGTACGTGTGAGTTCACTAATATAATGTACTGGCAATGTTGGCATCGTAATTGTCTGCCTTTGTCATCTATGAAATCATGACAGGCATTTTTGTAAATGTCAACACATGTTAAGATATCTTCACTAAGAAGATTGAGTCTATATATTAGTTCATGCATCTTGATTGTCTGATTATTGGAGCATTATACATGACATTGTCTGGTTGTATCCCGTGAGAGCTGAAGAGGCACAATCAACTATGAACCATGCCAAGTGGAAGGTGCAAGTTGTTGTTTTGCGGACATATATGGTGGTTATCCCGGGGCAAGTAGTTTGTTTCGGTAAAAGAACTAAGGGATATAAGGGTCCATCTGAGAAGCTTAAAGCAGTTGGTTCGCATTACTGAGGTAATATCAAAGATTTAGCAAGAAAGGAAGTTTAGCTTGTTATACCTGTTGTCTAGCTATTCATGTTGGATGTTGACTTCTCATTCACCATCCTACTTGTTATTCTCATTCATCAGATGTAGATGTAATAGTAATCACATAATGACTCTTCAAATGTTTGCAGCAGGTGGCCGCTTTCATGGTTGGCGGGAGCATCTTGGCCTGGTACCATGCGCGAAAGTCCCACGGAATGTACCATCGCCTTCATGGTGCCAGAGCCGGTGTAGTGTGGCGAAGGTACCTTCCCACGGAATCTCTACCATCGCCTTTATGTTGCCAGAGCCGGTGTAGTGTGGCTAAGGTGCCATCAATGACGGGACATGGATGGTGAGCGATGATAAAGAGAAGGAAGATTGCCGTCGAGGTTGTTGTGCAGGAGTGCTCCGATTACTGCTGACATTAGGAACTGCATACACATGAAGCTAAATTACAACATAGAAGACTTTGATGAAGATATACATTTTATATTTAGAAAAGATATGTAAGAAGTCCTATGTTCCCTCAGTAGTTATTCATTGTAATGAATTTTATGAAATTTCAATTGATCAAGGGAGCATTGGTCTAATTTAAAAAGAAGATTAGTAGCTTACTTTGTTCACGTATATTTAGAAGGGGACGGAGAAAATTTCTTGCTAAGCTTATAATGTGTGTTGCACGTGCAAGCTTTAAAACTATAACTATATGTGTTTTTAATTGGGACTAGATGTATCCACTATGACATGAAACTATTTTCGATCTTCAAACCGAACATTAGCAGAGACGTGCATTGCACGTGCAAGCTTACTAGTTGATATTAGTAAAAATGGTATTTTACATCAAGATCTGTTAGCCCCCTACTGTCACCTCACACCACGTGGAAATTAATCGATTACTCTGGCTCTCTTGGTCTAGGGATCAAACTCGGAATCTTTGTCTTTCCAGCTGCCGTCGGCAGAGAAACGCGTAGTGTACTTACTAGTTGATATTAGTAAAAATGGTATTTTACATCAAGATCTGTTAGCCCCCTACTGTCACCTCACACCACGTGGAAATTAATCGATTACTCTGGCTCTCTTGGTCTAGGGATCAAACTCGGAATTTTTGTCTTGCCAGCTGCCGTCGGCAGAGAAACGCGTTGTGCACGACCACAACATGCACGAGCGCGGCCCAAGCGCTACTACGGCCCAGAGTGGGCGAGCCAGCCCGTTAGCTCAGTCCAGTACTTAGAGGCGCAAGACCAAAGAGATGAGCATCTAGTGGATCACGGCAACGGCCGCATGGCTCTCCCCTACGTACCTTCCCCTAGCTCCAACTCTTTCCCCTCCCACAAGAACTCTGATCCATTCATGTAATCCTTGTAATCGCTACCTGTAATTGCGATTGGAGAGTGTACATAGAGTATTTGTGCTACCTAGCTATCCCTATCTTATTATCTGGTATCAGAGACCAACCCACCCCTCTTGGCCGGCCCCAATCTAGCGCAAATTCATGGAGACGCAGAGTCTGCTACAAGCGCGTGCATCTAGAGGCCATGGATCCAGCGGTTAAGGTCTTCCTCGACAAGCTGAAAACGATCCTCTACACCAACACCAAGGCCCAGCAAGTCACGCAGACGAAGATAGCTCCAGCCGCTGCAGCAACACGGAGCGAAAGATCTATTTTCAAATCCTTTTTGCAACACCCAACGACTAATTTTTTGTCTTGCCTTGTAGCCTCCTTGAAGCTTTTTTAAAGGATTGGAACTGATGAACAAAGTGACCAAATCTCACCACATAACCATGTCCCAGGTCCAGTAATAATTTGAACGAAATTGCTTCACACACGACTGTGTGCATACGATTTGTACGATCCTTCCAGCAAAGCTAATCCTTCCTGCCTGTGCCTAGAGTCCAGCCCATCCTGCCCGTGCCTAGAGTACAGCCCAAACCCAAACCCAAACCCAGTCTACCCAAACCCATAAACTTTCATGCCTTCTCCTCTTCCCCACACTGCCTTTTCACGCCTTCTCCTCTTCCCTCCACTGCCTGCCTTCTCCTCTTCCCTCCAAACATGGCCGTCCAACTTCTTCACGATCCCTCCCTTGCTCATTAGTGAGTCAATCTCACTCTTGCGTAATCTGCAGCTAGTACAGAGAAGTTCGATCCCTTCCTTGCTGGTCAGAAGGTAATCCACACTTATCACATGCATTGCCCGGATCCAATCTACACATGCCCTAGATTTAATTTATGGGCCTCACACGATATCTTTGATCTTTTTGTTGGCAGTTTTAAATTCATGATGGAGCCAGATCTGATTTTTGGTGAAGTAGCAGATAAGAACAGAGCATTTGAAGATGCTGACGAAGATGCTTTCATCTTTGAGGAAATTAGGGATTCTTCGGATGATCAACAAGTAGAGCATATCATGATGTTGCAGCCTAAGAAGGGGATGACGTTCGATAGTGAGGATGCTGCTGTTAGCTTCTACAAAGATTATGCCAAAAAAGAGGGCTTTGGTGTAATAAGAAGAACCACTAGACATGGAGAAGATAGCAAGCTTGTTTATTTTACTCTTGCTTGTAACAGGCAAGGGAAGGCTCAATATTCATCCAAGAACTCATTTAAACCTAATCCATCAACGAGGATGCAATGCCCAGCTAAGATTAACTTCTCTCGTCATGAGGAGAAGTTCCGCATTACATCTATTACGCTTGACCACAATCATCCTATAAGTCCAAGTAAAGCCAGATTTCTGAGATGTCACAAGAAACTGGACTTGCATGCCAAGAGAAGGCTGGAATTGAATGATCAAGCAGGAATCCGTCTGAATAAAAAAATTGGTTCTCTTGTTATGGAAGCTGGTGGGTATGGTAATCTTGAGTTCGGTGAAAAGGAGTGCAGGAACTATTTGCAAGAGACAAGAAGGCTGAAACTTGGTGCCGGAGATGCACATGCTGTCTACCAATATTTTCTTCGGATGCAATCAAAAGATCCTGACTTTTTCCATCTTATGGATGTGGATAAGGATGGGAGACTGAGAAATGTCTTTTGGGCAGATGCAAGAAGTAGGGCAACATATGAATCTTATTGTGATGTCATCACATTTGACACTACATACTTAACAAACAAGTATAGCATGCCATTTGCTCCCTTTGTTGGCGTAAATCATCATGGAGAATCAGTTCTATTAGGTTGTGGCCTTCTATCCAACGAAGACACCGGCACTTTTGCGTGGTTATTTAAATCTTGGCTATGTTGTATGTCAAACAAACCACCAAATGTTATAATCACTGACCAGTGCAAAGCAATGCAGAATGCTATTGAAGAAGTTTTTCCTCAAGCTCGTCACAGATGGTGTATATGGCATATCATGAAGAAGATTCCTGAAAAGCTTAGTGAGTATGATAAGTATGAGAATATTAAATATACCTTGTCAAATGTGGTGTACGATTCCTTGACAAAATGTGATTTTGACAAAGCTTGGGTGGAGATGATCAATAAATATGATCGTCCCCCCCCCCCCCCCCCCCCCCCCCCCCCCCCCCCCCCCCCCCCCCCCCCCCCCCCCCCCCCCCCCCCCCCCCCCCCCCCCCCCCCCCCCCCCCCCCCCCCCCCCCCCCCCCCCCCCCCCCCCCCCCCCCCCCCCCCCCCCCCCCCCCCCCCCCCCCCCCCCCCCCCCCCCCCCCCCCCCCCCCCCCCCCCCCCCCCCCCCCCCCCCCCCCCCCCCCCCCCCCCCCCCCCCCCCCCCCCCCCCCCCCCCCCCCCCCCCCCCCCCCCCCCCCCCCCCCCCCCCCCCCCCCCCCCCCCCCCCCCCCCCCCACTTAGTCTTGACCAACCTTGAATCTTTCCAACTCTCTTCATTTGGATGATGTCTTGAAGGTAAACATGAATGATCACACACTCTTCTTCTTCAAGACATGCTTGCAATAAGCTCAACCCTCACAAGACCAAACTTTGGATAATTCCTTAATAGCACCTTGGTCATCACGAACTCTCCTTGAAACCAACAAATGGACTCCAAGAAAAGCCTATGGACAAACCCTTCAAATATACTCCCTCCGTCCGCGAATAAGTGTACTTCTAGCTTTTGTCTTAAGTCAAAGTTTTGAAATTTTGACCAACTATATATAAAAGAGTAATAACATATATGACATCAAATTGATATATTATGAAAGTACATTTCAAAATAGATCTAGTGATATTAATTTAGTGTCATAAATGCTAGTACTTTTTTCTATAAAGTTGGTCAAAGTTTTAAAACTTTGACCTAGGACAAAAGCTAGAAGTACACTTATTCACGGACGGAGGGAGTAACTCAAGGCAACCATTAGTCCATAGAGATTGTCATAAATTACCAAAACCAAACATGGGGGCACCGCATGTTCTTTCACACATCATTACCGTGCTTGCTCTCATGGGGATCAAATATGTACCTTCTAGGTATATATTGCAGCGATGGAGAAAGGATTTTAAGCGCAAACACGTATTTATTAAATGCTCTACGATGATATGTTGAATACACCAGTTGTGCAGCATTATGATGAATTATGCAAGCGTTCTCACGAAGTGGCAGAGAAAGGTGCAGAGTCCGATGAATTGCGTGACTTGGTGATGGATGGGCTTGATCAGTTAGAAAGAAAGGTTGATGCATACCGTGCTAACCATGCTTTTCAAGTACAGGCAGAAGATCCAACATCAAAGCATGAAGATACAATGTTAAAGAAAGAAAAACTTGTACTCAGTCCAATCCCTGTTCGCAGTGCAGGCCGTCCTCGTTCAAAGAGAAAGCTATCTAAAGTGGATCAAGCGATCCAAAAATTGAGAGCAAAGAAGCGGCAGGTGCCAACAAGTACAACCAAAGTGCAGACTCATAAGGGGAGAAAGGTATCTAGATTTACAGTTATTTTCTTTCTTGCCATTGTAACTTGCTAAAGTGTAAGAACTACCTTATAGCAGAATTACGTCATCAAATCAAAAAGTGGGCAAGACGCTAATCTCCAGAGTTCACAACAAACAGAGGTAATATTTCATTCAGATACTGTTATTGTAGTATTTCAACATGCTTCCCTTTATGTGTAAAGCTTTTTTTCTTCAGGGAAATATTCACTATGAAGGATATGGGGCTGGAAGTTCTTGGTTCTTTCCCAATGAGTTTCAGGTACTTAGTTTGAGAAGTTGTAATTTACAGTACAGTACCAATATATAAGACACTCAAGCATTGCTACATGCTACTTGTTCCAGGAACTACAAACAAATGAGCATGCTACCCCAACTCATATCATTTCTTACATTGATATTCTCCAAGTGCTACACATATTCACAATCAACTATTTGTTGTTAGAAACTATTTGTCAATGACTAATTCGGTTCTTTTAATTTTAAAGGGAAAGAAAAATGCCATGGATCTGCTGGCTGCCAACCTGAAGGAATGAAAAATACATGCTCTGGAGTCTGTTGTACTTCTGAATGGATTTGACGACAATGTCGCTTATAGCATTGGATGCCTCCATTTATTTTCATTAATGTAATCGTATTGTGAGAGCCATCTGTCTGTGTCATCTAGAACAGCTTGTCAGTACTAATTTATCTCTTTTGGAGAAAGAGTTATCTAGATCAACTTTTGGAGATATGTACAAGAGCAATTCTTGTTTGCATTATCTTATATTCATTTAAATGTTTCTGTGTTTCACTTATGTTTTTGAAATATTTCTGCATTTACAGTTTAAACTCTCGACCAACATATTGTTAAAGCCATCTGCTTGTGTCATCTAGATCAGCTTGTTTGGTTTAACTTTGTAATCTGAGAAAATGTTCTGAATTTCGGTCAACTAGCAGTACCTCTGACTGGAGAGAAAAATTGAAACAAATCTGAAAGAAATAGTTGTCATGGTGTCATTCCTTTCACATATGCGCACTTTGAGAGTACAAGTAACTTCACATGCCGATGCCTTCACAACCAGCTCACATGTAGCCGACAGAGAGGAACAGCCGGTTCTTGTACTCTATTTATAAGTCAATTTCTCGCCACTAGATTAGCAATCCAAGTTACAGAAGATCACGACAACTCTCTCCAACCTTAGATCAGCATGACAGGAAGACAAGTGATTGATGAGAGGCGCGGCGCCGATGGCGGCAGCGGCGGCCAAGACGACGACGGCGTGCTCGCGGACTGCTGCACCAACGACTGCGGCTGAAGACGATGAAAGAGATAGAAAGGCGATGTTTGTCGGGGTTGCGGAGAGCCACAAATCCATGTGCAGGTCCGGCCGTCAGTGGGGTGTTGCGGCGGCCACCGCGTCGGTCGCGCGCGCAAGAGAGAGGGGACGAGAAGAGATGGCTTTTGGGCTATGGGTTGGTCTTGGGCTGCGGATTTAGGTGGATGGTCCTCTCCGTTGCCTCCTGCCCGCGCACGCTCGCAGCACTGCCACGTATGATCATACAGGCATCCGATACAAATGTGTCGTACGTATAGCAGCGCCGAAAAACATGCTTACAATCCTTTAATACTCCCTCTATTCACTTTTGTATGGCATTTAAGACAGCTGAAATTGAACTGCTTTAGGTGTTGTCTTAAATGTCTAAAAAGTCTTACTACCTCCGTCTAGGTGAATAAGTCATTCGCGTAGTTCTAGGTCATCGATTTGAGGAATTTAATATGTGTTATGTCATGAAAAGTATATTACTAGATTTCTACATGAATGTAGTTTCTAAATATATATTTTTTGTCACATATAATACATACTTAGATAGTTAAAGCGTCGACCTAGAACTACGCGAATGACTTATTCACCGAGACGGAGGTAGTACAAAAGTGACCAGAGGAAATAGCATAATATCAGTCATTATATATCCTTTCCCGCATGCAGTAAGGGGAAGATACCAGCACTGATCAAGTTTGGATACAGTACTTGTAGGCAAGGGCAGCAGCGGTACATGTACTTGACAAATAAAATTATACCATATATCGAGCAGACGGTTCCACAAACAGATTAAAAAAGGATTCAATTTGAAAACTAAGCAAAAGCATGATATGGGTGCCAACTGAGCAGAGGACTTCATCTAATCATCGTAATCTCCATCAGCAAACTTGTTTTCAGGGTAGAACACGGCCACCACCTGGTTCCCGCCAAACTTCCTGCCATGCATCCCGACCTTCGCCTTGGTCGAGCCGTCGATATCTGCATATTCCAGAAACACCTGCAACGCGGACAACAAAGTCCACGGATCAAAATAATTTTGTTCCTGCTCAACGCATCAGTACTGAGTATGATCAAATCAGAACTCACCTTTCCAACTCCAGGAACAGCAGCGCCGCTGGGGTCAGGTCGTGGGATGACAGCTTTAACCAAGTTACCTGTCCAAGTGTTAGTGAGTACATACATAAACAAGAAATACATGATATATGATCAATCATATCCAATTGGAAAAGAATAGTGTGTCTTCTGTAGGTTAAGCCCGATTGCCAATATTGCATGGGGTTGGACTATAAAAGACTCTGCAATGGCATTTATGTGGACTACAAAAAAGACACACAAAAAGACAACACACAAAACAAATTAAGTTCAGTAACTGAACACAATGATAACAGAATGCAAAAGGGTTCAAAACAAGATGAAGGCAAGTCCATGGATTTCATTTTGTTTACCATATTTGCGCCCTTCTTCCCTCATGTCTTCCAAAATATCCTCGTATTCCTCATCATCTCTCAGTTCATCTGCTGAAACCACCTGGGTCAGGCATACTACCTTTGTCGGTAGAGCCCCTCCAACTTGTAGCACGAGTTTCTGTCAGAAAGCAACGATCAAAATTTGGAAGGGAAATATAAACTCACCGTCATTTTGTAAAATATATATTTTCAACAGCCGAGTGTACCTGCATCTGCACTTGTTGTTGTGCGTGCAACAGGATGGTTTCTTGCTCTGGCCTTGGTTGAGAAGTGCCTTGATTTGCTCGCCTAACAGTGAGGGTCTTGTCTCCCATCTTGATACCATTCAGGGCAGCACAGGCAATGTCGGTGACATTAAGATCCTGGTATACACAGAAGGCATATCCTTTCGAGTTGCCTGTCTCCCTATCCTTCACAAGATCAAATCCTCGCAACGGTCCAAAGGATTCAAGCAACTCCCGCACTTGAGCCTCGGTGAAGTAGTACGGGAGGCCACCCACAAAGATGCGATCAGGGCCTTCTAAACCTCCAGCTGAGCCAGGTGTCAAGCCAACAGCACCAAGATTTAGATTAGGGTTTGGCTGGCTTGGACCCAGTGCAGCAGCCAGGGAAGGATTATAGTCTGTTGGCCTTCTAACTTTGACCGGTGCTCCCTCAAACATTATACCATCTAAGGCCATTGCATTGCTTGCTTCCTCCACAGACCTCATCTCCACAAAAGCAAATTTCTTGTCATGGTTTATGTATACATTAAGAACAGCATCACCAGGACCAGCTGTGTTTCCTCCAATAGCAGCCATAACTTGATTGAAGTATATAGCAACTGTCTGCAGAAAGAATACAAAATTAATACAAAGCGCAGACCAAAAAAGGATAGGCCGTCAAGAAAACAAACAAGTTAATCAAGTAATTACCTGCTCATTGGCAGTTGGTGGAAGTCCACCAACATAAACACGCCTAGCATGCCGGGTAGCCTAGGATAAGGGTGGTTAGCCATGACGTTATATCACAGAACAAAACTAAAATATGATGGAGACAAGCAATAAGAAAAGTCATATACCTGTTGTGTCATGGCCTGTGGTTGCATAACTAGCGGATTGAACTGATGCAAATAGAAGAAAAAAAAATTATGAGTAGAAACATATCAAATAGAGTTAGGTTCATTCTGTCACCACCAGAAAAGTAACAAAACAGGGTGAATCAGATTGCCTGGTGGTGACAGAACCCAATCTAAAAGGAAAATAGTAGTCACCTGCGTAGGAGCAGTGAAATTAAACATGTTTGGAAGCATCCCAGTAATAAGAGGGGCAACTGCGGGCAGCTGACCTGCAATTCATCAAAAAAGAACAATTCCTTACAGATATACATGTGATTATCATGGAAATCCACAGTAATCTAGCATAGATCCATTTCAGATAAAAATACATGGAGAATGGATTGCACATGTTCAAGGAGACAAAGGACTAAAAGCAATAATTATGGAACAGCCATAAGGTAATACTGATTACTAGTTGAAGGCAAACAAGATATCAAACCAGTTGTTTTCTCCTTGTACAATAAGCTACAGTAGTCCGCTCTTTCCATTGGTTTATGATGGACAAAGTGGTCCAAGATTGCTTTCCTACCCAATATGAAAACACAACAAACAAACAAACAAAGACACAAAAAACAAGAACAGCAAAAGAAGAGTCACTCAGTTCCATATAAAACATGGAATAAAATGCAAATTCACAAGTCTTCTCTGTAAGAAAATATCATTCCCACAACAATCATTACCAAGCCTTCCAAAGCATCCACTGCTACTAAACTGTAGGGCTCCAGTTCTCAGAATGGGCCAATTCCCGTAGCTCAGTCAATTTCTGGTGACAAGCCAAAGAGGAAAGTTGCCAGACTTCTCGTAGACAATCGCAAGCGAAAGCTAAATCTTCAATAATTTGTTCGATTGCGAACCAAAAATATTTATGAACTGGAACGTGCTACCATTTCTGAAATAAATGATGATCCGTATTTATAGGAACAATAATTTGCATTCTGGCTGTTTAGTACAAGTTCGCGGCAAAGCATGTGGATAGATATTGCAGTGAAAATGAACGGATGTACAGTCATTCCAGAAGCTCCTATTATTATTGTAAATATATAATTGTGCATAACAGCTGATTAGCAGTTCCTTAACAGATCATCTTTTTTAGTCCTAACCATAGAAACATATGTGTAAAAATGCAAAACTAGAAACATCAGTATTGTTTGCCACATACCTGGGGTCGCGCCAGGAGTAACCATAGGAATGGCTTGCGATGGTCCCTGGTCAAATCCGCTCACCCGCTTGCTGTTTCAGGGCAGCAGGCAGTTATGTAAGTAGTTCAACAAGCAGGAAATAGCAGACTAGAGAAACACAATAGAACCAGCATAATGTATATAACAAATAACATATCATGCAGGAAAGATTTGCATCAGATAAACAATGTATTAGCAGTTGACATCCAAACAGAAAGCACGAAACCAATGCATGGATTTTTAAGTGCAAACAATGAAAGAACAGCATACAAGAATAGTATCTGTGACGGATCTCGAAAGGAATGGTGATTTGTCTTCCTCAGAATGCTGACATGTTAAACGTAGATAATAAACCTTTGGAAGAGATTCAAGTTTCAACACATACCTCTTTGAACGAGAACGCGAACGAGATCTGGATCTGCGTTCACGACCCTTAGAACGGGAGCGGGAGCGATGCCTGCGATGGCCATCTCTGTCACGGTCTCTTCTGCATTACCAGTTTATCTCAGAATACACCAGATTTCATAGAATCAGTAGCACATGTTTTTTGTATAGAAGATGATGTTATCAAGATAGGATGAGTATATGGAGGATACTAGATTAGCATTCTACTGTGATAACAAAACATTTCTCCAGAAAACATGACTTGGCTATTTCTGTCCCAAAAAGAACAATTGATTAACAGAGCCTTCATTTTAGCAAAGGAAAACAGATTTTACAAAATTCAACACCATCCACACAAAGGTTACAATAAACCTTCAGCAAGTAGCCACCCACAAAGGAACAACATTAAAAGCGAACCTCGCACCAAGTTAAGCATATTCCCTAGAGTACTTTGAAAGATGTCAATTTGGACTCCACTCTCCAAAACGCGACTCTACAACTCATTTCTATCGTGAAATTTTATAGAACCCAGCAAGATTATGTATTATGAGTAAGTTCTTTTTTAGACAAATTTGAACATGTGTTGTGAACCTGTAATCACAATGGGATAACTACTGCGCTGAAGATAGCCAGACAGCATGGCTGCGAGAGGTTTAGATGGACATAGACTAGATGAGAGGATATTTGGAAGACAATAGATTGGTTCTTTCTTACTTCTCCCAAACAAAGGTGACATAACATCTTATATAATATACTGCAGGACCTTACATAACAAAATAAGAATTCTGAAGTATTAGCCCTATCAACATAACCTTATATAGACAAAACCCATAAGTCATTAAACAGCCATTTTGCTGTGCATGTGAGCATGCACATCAGCAAAATTGTTGTAGCTGCTGGATTTGCTAGATTGGTCCACGTCTGATCTGGACATGAGAGCATCTCTAACGCAACATACATTAATTCGTGCACTCTTAAGTGAGTTCTGAATCTTAATGTATTAATTTTGACATGTTCAACTTCTCATGTTAAGGTTTTTATTTTTCTAATTCTACAGAAATTCCCATAGTTCAAATCTTAAGGAATGAATATATATTCTATACAATATTTAGAAATCAAATCTCAAAAATAATTTTGCGGCAACGTGCAGAGTATTGTTAGTGTTTGGTTGGTGTCCAAATACCAACCAACATTAACAATTTTCTGTCATAGCCAAAACTGTGGTCTTTATTTGGATGGTTAACAAACTTTTGGCGTGCCCATGCCAACTATTATCCATTTTTCTAGCCAATATTGGACAAAACATAAACAAGCAAACCCTTGACCAAATACTTGGTAGGATGAACTTGGCTCAAGCAAAGCATACCCGGAGGCCTGGACACCTATAATGCTAGAATTCCTATATACACCATAGACCATAATCAAAAAGTATCTTTAAAACAAACACCAGAAAGGGCGACACGAGGGCAAGCAAATTTTACATCATGGAAAATTTCAGAAGATTAAAAGCCTCGTGAGTAACAGAGACGGATGGTTTTCAACGTAGTTACCTAGAGCTCAGAAATAGGCATGGTGGAAATAACATAACTAAATCCATGGAAGTTTAGACATGGTACCTTTCAATATCACGGTCACGGCTGCGATGACGATCATGGTCATCAGAATGGCCACGGTGCTCCCTTTTCTCACTTCTTTCACGGTGCTCCCTTTTTTCACTTCTTTCACGGTGCTCCCTATGGTGGCGGTCGCGTTCCCGGTCCCGGTCACCCCGGTCCCTCTCCCTGTCCTTATCACGGCCCCTTTCTCTATCTCTTCCATGTTCTCTATCACGCTCCGTGTCCTTGTCCTTCTCTCGTCCTCTGTCCCTCTCTCTAGATTTTGAGGAGCTTCCCTCATGTGACTGTACCTCCTGCTGGGGACAAAAGGAAGATATTAATTAGATTTCTTGTAGAATACAAGAATGATATCAGTTTTGCTAAAGCACATCTAGATGTGCCATAAGTATTGCACATCTAAGTCCTATGTCATTGGTCTTACATCGAGATTTGTGTGGATATTTCCTTTTTCTTTTTTCTTTTCCTCTTTGTGCTTGATTCACCCACTTAGATGTGCAATAATTAGGGCACATCTATATGTGCCCTAGACACACCCGAATGATATTCTTTCATCAACGACGATATGATCACCATACATTAAGGAACATATGCAAAATACTTGCTATTTAGAGACATCAATGGACCGCTTGAAGACATTATTCAAACAAGCAACAGAGGAATACACCCACAAATTATCTTAAGGCAGAATCCAGAACTTGTACATAGATCTTCACAGCTAATAAGATAATAAAGTTAACAAAGCATGTGATTATCAGTTCAATGCATCAAGAGATGACATACAAGTAGCTTAACAAAAACAATTTGAGGGAAGCAACAGAATAAAATGCAGCAAGACGTATACATCAGAAACGTAGTCTCACATCAATAGTGAGCCGCGGCAGTTTCAAAAAGTAGCCGCTCCCACAAGGCCACGAATATGACACCAATCAAAACAAAACCGACTCTAACAATCGAGAATCCCCGCGCCCAGATAGGCGCGCACACATCTCCGCAGATCAACACATCTGCACAGCCAAACAAGCACTAGTCTGCCTGTACCTCGCACAAGCTGGACATGACCCACGGTTCAGCTAGACCGCTACTCGGATCAAGTGGATCAGAGGAATGCACCTGGGAGCGACCGTCGGGTTGGTCGGAGAAACCGGAGGGCTTGGTCGGCGGGGAGCCTCCGGTGACGGCGGCGGCGGTGACGGCGGCGGCGGCGGCGTTGCCCTCGTAGCGCTCCTCGTACTCGGCCATGCGGCGCGACAGCTGCAGCTGCAGCGGCTGCGGCGAGTCCGTGGGGGTGGCGATGGCCTGCTCGGTCGGTTCGTTGGTTTGGCTGGTTCGCCGGTTGGAGGAAAACCAGGTCGGGACAGGTTGAGCACGGGACGGGAGAAGCGGGTAACTTTTATATATTGCCCTGTGTTGGCTGACATGCGGGGCCAATATTCTTTTTTCTTTGAGGTTGGGGCCAAGATTCAGATGGGTGTTTTGAGCCAAGGGCCCCGGAGTCCCATGGATTTTTTATTTATTTTTTTAGGGTGGAGTCCCATGGATTTGGTTGGTACTAGTAGGCTTTGCTGCGCCGTTTTTCTCTACTTGTTGTTGTTCTTTATTTGACATATAAATTTATAACATATATATATTTAGGTCACACACTATGGTTATATTATTTTGTTTATTAAAGTATAATTCCTTCGTCTAATACTAATTGTAGCTCAAAAGGTTGTATCTAACATTGAAATACGGCCAGGTACATCCATTTGAGCAACAATTAATACGGGAGGAAGGGAGTAGTAAAAGAAAAGTTGTGAAGAGTATCAACAAAAAGATAGAAATCAACAAGTAAAGCATGCCATTAGATAATTCGAGAGTGCCAATACAATATTCAATAGTATAATGTTTATTCCTGACAACAAATAGGTTTTCTTTCTCATATCTTCAATAAAAAATCAAATTACCCTTACTACAGCGAGATAGTACACCATGGCCGTGAGTACTAACTTGGAAACTTCAGAGGTTCATTACCGATTCGAGCTTCACCACTTAAAAATATTTGTTAGAACGACAAATTTGATACATACATGAAGATATGGGAATCACACTGCGTTAGGTCGCTGTCGATGACCTAGGATGGGGGTGGCCAGCAAGCCATCGAAGGGTGATTCCCAGATCTGGACGTGGCAAGGAAGTGCATGGGCAAAGCTGCATTGAATATTATGATGTGGCCGGAGCAAAGCATGGAGATGGCCGAAAACCTAATGCACAGGAACCGTAAAAAAATCAACCAGGTATGCGGCAACGGAAGATTCCGCACGAAAGTAACCGCGAAAATGCGACGAAGAAACCCCGCTCAACAATTCTCGCCGACCGTCAAACCAAAACCCTCCTTCCACATATCATCACCAACGGGCGCAACACTAAGAACATCTCCATCAACATGTGTATATCTTGTTGTCTAAAGTTTCATATACACGATAGTCTAAAAAGATTCCATTATTTATAAAACCAGTTTTTCAGCAAATTCTCTATATTTCTTCTCTTATACTTTAATATATGATCTTAGAACTACATATTCAACTACCATTTAAACAACTATAATTTGAACTGCACAGAAGCTGAACAATTTGTAGAAATTTCATCTCCTTCCATAAGAAAAAATCAAAACAAATTTCCTATAGCAAATCCAATAGCATCATCTCTACATATATAGCAGTAGTAGCCTCACCAATCGCAGTAAGCAAATCCAATAGCAACACCTCTAAATAAATAGCAGTAGCAACTTCTGTAATCACGGCAAAAAAAAATCAAACAACAGCTTCTCTGTAGAAATAGCAGCAGCAACAGCTTCCCTAAACTAACACAACCGGAACGCCGTCGCCCGTGCTTCGCCACAATCAACAGTGACACTGTGAACTCCGTTCCCACTCATCCGCCCATACCACAGTGAACGGAGGCACAAAGCCGACCGCTGCTCCCTTCCCCTTCTATGCTCGTGCTTCCTCCTCCATCCGCTCCCGGCTGCAGCCAAGCTTGTGCTCCCTCCTCATCCGGCATATGCAGGCACGACCAGAGCTCTCGGCTACAGCCAGGTTGACGACGGCTGCTCCCTTCCCCCTCCTCCGCCCAGACAACAAGGACCGCAACCATGCCGCTGACCGTAGTTCCGCCCTCCCCTCCTCCAAATCCACGCCATCGCTCGCTGCTCCACCCATCCTCAAAGGATCGGGGCACAGGTGGGCGTGTCGGTCGTCGGTTCCGGCACAGATGCTATGAGACATGAGCAGTAATCCATGGCAGCCGACGCAGTCGTACGTCTCCCCGTGGCCGCGGCACACCGGCCCAGCCGTCCTCTCCCGCAGCCGCATTAGAGAAGTCTCAGGGGCCCTCGAAGGCACGCGGCGCCCAGCTAATCCACACGACTTCCACGCAAGACACGTATAGATGAAAAACGGATACGCAAGTGACCCAGCTGCCCACACAAACCTTCTCACCCACTGTCACTCTGGACCCACATAGTTTTCACACCTTCGATTCACCAGACGAGCTCATTTCACGGGAGCTTAGTATCTGTACTGATATATTCTTGGGAAATTTAAACCAATATAAGGAGGCTAGCCAACTCGGCTTCTAGGAGGCTCCCTCGATTGGGCCTTCGTCGGCCGTCGGATCTGGCCTTCTGGCGTGGCTGGACCGTTAGATTTTCACCTCACGGTCAAACCCGATTTTCACCTCGCTGTTGTTTTGACTGGCCAATGACGAGTGGGCTCGTCTCGCGTGCTTGTTGGCTGGGTTGGCCGTGCGCGCGTGCATGAGGTTTTGGCCAATCCGTACCCCGCATCCCGCAACCAATCCATCCTCGCCTCATCCCACTCCCGCGCCAGCCACCACCCAAACCATAGCCCCCTTTCCCCTCGATCCCCACAGCCTCTCCCGCCTCCTCCATCCCTCCTCCACGCCTCGCCGCCGCCTCCGCCCCGGAGCCTCGCCGCCGCCTACTATTCCTCCTCCACCACCGTTGCTACTTATCCACCACGCTAGCCCCTCCACTTCAGCTTCCTTTTCTTCGTTGTCTGCACGCGTCAGCGAGGCCTGGCTCTAGATCTGGCGCGGGTTAGGCGAGCTCGGTGGTGGGATGAATGGGCAGGGGAGGTGGGCGATGAGGGCAGGCAACAGTCGGCTCATCGCGATGTGGTGAAGCTGCAGGGAAAGGGAGGAGGTCGGCGATAGGGGTGCAGCGCGCTCGGCACACGACGGGCGCGGCGGTCAAGGCCAAGGGCGCAGCTGGGGAGTTGCGCACACGTCGAGTAACGGCGACCGCATCCGCTGCCAACACCGAGGTGAGCTTCATAGTCTCTCTCTCCACGCGGCCTCCTCCCCTCAGCCCTGGATCCATGGTGGCGTGTTCACATACCCTTCCTTTTTTTCTCTGGAAAGGCACAAGGAGACATGCCTCATCTTATGCAGCCTCCTCTCCTAAAGACTTGTACAACACTGCATATAGTTTTTCTCTGTCCATGTGATTATTTTGGGATTTTATCTCTCTGCAACCACTTTCCATGATTTAGTTCAGAAAATGGCGGCAATAGTCGGTTGAATGGTTGAAACAGTAGTCAATTTGGTTCATATGCCTTGACGAATTTCTAACAGAACTCTTGATCATGTCATTTTTATAACTGAATTATGTCAACTGTTTCTTCTACAAAGCAATTGTTATTACCACTTCTATATACAGGCAAATAGCTGAAGCTCAAGCCTCTTTTCCGAATTTTGAATTAGTTTGTGCAGATTTCTCGCTGATTTGTGTCTGAGGAAGTCATGAATTAGACATGTATTGCTTATGAAAAGCTAATTGTATATTGGCTCATTGCTAGAGAAGCAGAACATATTGCACATTGGTGCATTGCATCATCAAACAGTAGCTTAAAAGAGTGGAACAAGTTAATGCGAAAACACACTTTATTATACTCAGTTGCATCCACGTATCATGTATTGCTTTCATGTATGCATTTGTTTTGTACCCACTGGATTGAATTGCCATTTGTTCTGTACCCAGTGGATTGAATTGCTAGATTCATTCATGTTTCATTGATGAAATATTACCGAAGTCATTCTTTCACATATAAATCATCTCATTTTTTCCTGATGGGGAAACCTAACCCGTGAATTCTATTTATTGATTCAGATTTTTCCATTCGGCAACATGATTTGGTGCAATGCGAGCTTCATGTTGCCTAACCTACGAGCTTACTGTGTGTTGATGGAAATAGTCTCACCAACGTTGTTTTATTTAGTGGCCAGACATTGAGACATGGAGGCCGAGCGGCACAACACCTCTGCTACAACCAGTTCGCGTGATGTGATGTTGTAACCGGCTTAGCCCCCAGCTACAACCGGTGCCACCGCTGTGGAGCTATCCGAGGCCGGCCATGGTGACCTTCCATGTCAAAAGCTGCAACCACCTCTACATAGCTGGAACCCGCGGCGCCGAAAGTTGCAACCACTACCGGGGAAAGCTGCAACCACTGCCCAATTTTGCATTTTTTTGCTACCATCGTTTATTTTTTTCCTGGAACCAGCACAATTTTTTGCTACCACCGGTTTTTGAGTATGCTGAAACAAGCCCCAATTTTTGTAATTTTTGCTACCGCCAGCGTTTTAGTTTGCTAGAACAAACTTTATTTTTTGCTACCACCGGCGTTTTTTATTTTGCTGGAACAACGCCCAATTTGCATGTTTTTTGCTACCACCTTTTTTTGGTTTACTGGAACCAGTGCCATGTTTTTCTACACCGTCATTTTGGATGCAAACCATGGCGTTGTCGTGTGAAAACCGGCAGACCTCGCGGTAGGGGTCTCGAGCTGTGGATATCAGACAGATGGTAACAGGAACAAGGAGACGATGTTTACCCAGGTTCAGGCCCTCTTGATGGAGGTAAAACCCTACGTCCTGCTCTTGTTTATATTGATGGAGATGTATCGAATACAGAGTTGATCTACCTCGAGGTCGTCAGATGTGTTCTAACTCTAGGGCTAGGTGAACGAGATTGCGTTGATGTCACCTCTACAGGCTAAACCCTTTGGCTTATATAGACGCCATGTAGGGCTCCTAGGGTTACAAGGTCGGTATCTAGGCGTGGAGACGGCAAGAGAAATCTTGGAGTACATGTCAAGTCTTCGGCCAATGCAGTCTTGATCTCGCCTCGAGCGTGCAACTTCCAGAGTCCATCTTGAGAGTAATGAAGGCCCATTGACCCAGCCCGGAGAATATGGGCTGACTAGGTTGGCACCCCCTAGTCTAGGACACCGTCAGTAGCCCCTGAACGGGCCTTTGATGCCGAGGATGACACTCTTGGACTTCGGTTCCGGAGTCTTTGGCTCGACAGGCGAGTTCCCATGCACGATCTCTTCAAGTAGTCTTTGGAAGTTTGATAGCTCCGCCGGGTGGGCTTGGCTCTGCTGCACGTGGCCCCAGTCTTCTGAATTTGGTAATTATGTTTTTACGGGGAAGCAAGTTGCTTTATGGCGAAATGTCGAAGCGACGGCCTCTCCCCCCTTTTTATTTACGAGCCAGGCATGCGGATTTACCATACACCCCCAACCCCTCTTTCCAAGCAAATCGTGCAAGCACTCCCCTCCTCCCAAGTCCAACCTCGAGAGTTTCTCATGGCTAGAAACGGAGGCTCTTCGAGGTGCCCTCACAGCCCTGTTAGAGGCGACTAGGCAGTTGTGTTGTCTCGTGCATCCAACTGGAACGCCTGGCCAAGCAAGGATATTTGCCAAATTCAGATCTGAAAGCGACCCGCTAAGGATTGACATCCATGAACAGGAAAGTGCATACAGAGAATCACCCTTCTCCTCAAGAGGGAGAAAGGGTATGCTTCGTCTCCTTGCTGCACGCCTAGGGTTTCCCATTCACCCCTTCCTCCGGGGCCTGTTGGAGTTTGTTGGGCTGCAACTTCACCACTTCACCCCCAATTGAATTATACATATCACAGGGTGCGTCGCCCTTTGCGAGATGTACCTCGGGTGCGAGGCGCACTTCGGGCTATGGGGGAAGTATTTCTGCGTAGTGCCCTACTATCCTGCCGAGAAGTTATGAGGTCGGGGCAGCCAAAGTCTGCCGAATCGAGGGGACCTAATACCCATTAGGCACTCCTCGGGAGGACACCGACGTCTGGACAACCGAGTGGTTTTATATAGACGATGTTCCCCTCCTCGATCCAGTTCGGCCGGGACTCCCCTCGTTCTCCAAGGAACCCCCGAAGAGGTGTTATAGTTGGAGGCCACAGGGCCCTGCCTAGGAGGAAAGTGCCAAGGTAACCAAGCTGGCAGCTCGGGTGAAGCAGTTGATGAGCATCGGCCTTACTATAATAGATGTAATGGCCACGGCGATAAACCGAAGAGTCCAGCCACTTCGGCAGTGCCCTCATCTGTTGTGCGGGTTCAACGGGATCGAAGACTCTTCGCGAACAATTCAGGAGAGCTTCTTTGACCAGGCAGCCTTTGGGACAACGTTGCCGGCATTTATCAGGGGGCAGCGGGGGACTTTGCCCAGTGGCAATTCCAAAATGGGTTGTCCTACTACAATTTCGCCGACATAGTAAGTTTTCCTATTTTTCTCGTATATCCGAGTTGTTCAATAATCAATTTACCTGATAAATCGTTTATTGGTTCTTGAACAGAGATGGAGGCATTGGGTTTAGGCCATAAGCATCCCGGCACCCGAACCGGAGTCGCACCGCCGAGCAAAGGACCCTCTTTTTAACAAGGATGAGGATTTAGCCCTTATATATGAATGGAGGAAATTTTATCTGGAGAGCCTTGACGGCTTAAGGGTGGACATTGCACCCGATGTACCGAGGACAAGGCCAGCTTCATTGGTAACGCCCCCTTCCTCTAATCGAAAGCGGACTGCTCGCCCTCCAGCCCCCAGTCATCTGACTTCTCCTCCAAAGGGACGACATTCTAAACGTCCACGCGGAGAAGCGGCTCTACAAGGGAGGTCCCCGCGGGAGGCACGAGACATGTAGACCGAGGTCATGCGGGAAGGCCAAAGCGCCCCCTCAATTACCAGGTAACTCCATGATCGCTACATTTGAGTAGGTGCCATCTCAGGCCCTGACCCTTTTGATCATTCGTAGGCCGCCCTCGTCTTCCTCCATGGCAGCGAGCATGAGTGCCGAGGGGATGGCGGATTCGCACAGGGAAGCGGAAGCACACCCTGCCTCGGGAATTACTCCCGAGGTTCCCCAGCTCGAGGACTCCGAGACCAGCTCGGCTACTCCTTCTGAGATCCAATGTGCCGCGAATTATCGGCGGCAAAAGACTTCCCTAAGGAATTCAGCTATCTTGAATCGGGAGTTCAACACCCTCAGCGCAGAGGATGCATACCTTGGGGCAACCCGTGGTGCTTTTGATCAGTCATTAGATGTCTTGTCGCAAGGTTTACGAGTAAGGCTTCACCCGAGTTCATATTGCTTTGGGGTTTGTGCATTTCTTTATTTGTCTGAAGGAAAATGAGATTGCCAATTACGGTAGTAGCCCCTAAGGCTTGGTATGGTGAATGCGATCGTAGAAAGGCTTGAATACTAACAGTGCATGTCGTCCTTGACAGGAAGCTCGGGCAAAGAATGATCAACTGATCGAGGCGCTTGCCCAAACGAAGGGGAAGTTAGATGCCGCCTTGGTCGAGGTGGAGCAGGTGAAAAAGTTCACCATGGAGGCACACAAAAGTGCTTGTCTGGCATGTATCATCAGCGCTATGGAGATTATGATAATAAAATGTAGCAGCGGAAACCCTAGGTCATCTTGAAAGACATCTCAAGCAGGCCCGCGAGGATTTGTTGTATGTGGAGCCGCAACGCCAAGCAAACCAACATGTGGTGACCCAAAGGATGGATGCCATCAATGCACTAAGGGCCGAAAACACCCGACGGACCCAAGAAATTGAGAGCTTAAAAGCTCACCTGGCTACTGCTGAACTGAAGAATCGTCGAACGGATGATATGATTTTTGGTAAGTTGTGATTTTCAAAAGTCGCTCCTGAGTGAGGATTATCCAAGGTGATTAGGAGGCTTACTCATTTTTCTTGGCAGCTTCTCTGTCCGACCTACCCCTTGACGCCCGAGGTCCGGTGCCCGAAGACATGGCGGCTAATACGTCTTCAACGTATCTATAATTGTTTATTGTTCTATGCTATTATATTATCCATCTTGGATGTTCTATATGCATTATTATGATACTTCATATCATTTTCTGGGACTAACCTATTAACCTAGTGCCAAGTGCCAGTTGCTGTTTTTTCCTTGTTTTTGTCTTTTACAGAAAATCAATACCAAACGAAGTCCAAACGGAATGAAACTTTTTGAGGATTTTTCTTGGACCAGAAGACACCCAAGAACCTTTGGGAGGAGGTTAGAGGGGCCACTAGTTGGTGACAAGCTCGGGAGGCGCGCCCTAGGGAGGGCGCGCCCCCCAGGCTTGTGGCCCCCCTGATGCTCCTCTAACCCTAATCTTTGCTCTATAAATACCCAAATATTGCCCATATACCAGAGGGCACACCAAAAATACTTTTCTGCCGCCGCAAGTTTCTGCCCTTCCAATGATGTGTATGTAGTTTACCATAGACCTACGGGTTCATAGCTAATAGCTAGATGGCTTCTTCTCTCTCTTTGATCTTCAATACAATGTTCTCCTCGATGTTCTTGGAGATCTATTCGATGTAATCTTCTTTTGCGGTGCGTTTGTTGAGATCCGATGAATTGTGGGTTTATGATTAGATTATCTATGAATATTATTTGAGTATTCTCTGAACTCTTTTATGCATGATTAAGATAGCTTTGTATTTCTCTCCGATCTATTGATTTGATTTGGCCAACTAGATTGATTTTTCTTGCCATGGGAGAGGTGCTTTGTAATGGGTTCTATATTGCGGTGCTTTTTCCCAGTGACAGAAAGGAACATGACACATATTTGTATTGTTGCCATTAAGGATTAAAAGGTGGGGTTTATTCATATTGATTGGATCTATCCCTCTACATCATGTCATCTTGCTTAAGGCGTTACTCCGTTCTTGTTAACTTGATACACTAGATGCATGCTGGATAGCGGCCGATGTGTGGAGTAATAGTAGTAGATGCAGGCAGGAGTCGGTCTACTGTCACAGACCTGATGCCTATATTCATGATCATTGCCTTAGATATCATCATAATTATTCACTTCTCTATCAATTTCTCAACCGTAATTTGTTTACCCACCGTATGCGTTCTTTCAAGAGAGAAGCCTCTAGTGAAAACTATGCCCCCGGGTCTATCTTTTATCATATTATTTTCAGATCTATAAAACCAAAAACCCAAAAATAACTTGCTGCAATTTATTTACCTTTACTTTAGTTTGAACTTTTATTTACCTTTTATACCTATCTCTATCATATATCATCCTTGCAAGTAACCGTGAAGGGATTGACAACCCCTTTATCACGTTGGGTGCAAATATTTGTTTGTTTGTGTAGGTGCTATCATTGGAGACTTGTGTGTTCCTCCTACTGGATTGATACCTTGGTTCTTAACTAAGGGAAGTACTTATCTCTACTCTGCTACATCACCCTTTCCTCTTCAAGGGAAAAACCAACACAAGCTCAAGAAGTAGCAGCAAGAATTTCCGGCGCCGTTGCCGGGGAGGATCTACATCAAGCCTACCAAGTACCCATCATAAACTCTCATCTCTTGCATTTACATTATTTGCCATTTTCCTCTCGTTTTCCTCTCCCCCACTTGGAAAACATTTCCAGAAAAACACAAAAATAGTTGCCTTTTTGTTCGCCTTCTTTCCATTCGCTTTTTCATTTGCCTTTTGTTTGCTTGTGTGCTACATTGCTTGCTTCGTCATGATGTCTCAAGAAAATACCAAGTTGTGTGATTTTTACAACACTAATAATAATGATTTTATCAGTACTCCAATTGCTTCCACCACTAGTGCAAAATCTTATGAAATTAATGTCGCTTTGTTGAATCTTGTTATGAAAGAACAATTTTCTAGTAGTCCTAATGAAGATGATGCATCCCATCTTAATTCTTTCGTTGAATTGTGTGATATGCAAAGAAAAAATATGTGGATAATGATATTGTTAAATTGAAGCTATTTCCGTTCTCACTACGAGATCGTGCTAAAACTTGGTTTTCGTCCTTGCCTAAAAATAGTATTGATTCATGAATTTTATTTCCATGTATTTTCCTCCCGCTAAGATCATCTCCCTTAGGAATGATATAATGAATTTTAGGAAACTTGATCATGAACATGTTGCACAATCATGGGAGAGGATGAAATTAATGATAAGAAACTGCCCTACTCATGGTTTAAGTTTATGGATGATCATACACAAATTTGATGCTGGATTGAATTTTGCGTCTAGAAATCTTTTAGATTTTGCCACGGGTGGTACTTTTATGGAAATCACATTAGGAGAATCTATTAAACTCCTAGATAATATTATGGCAAATTACTCTCAATGGCATACCGAAAGATCTTCTACTAGTAAAAAAGTGCATGCTATTGAGGAAATTAATACTTTGAGTGGAAGGATGGATGAACTTATGAAATTGATTGGTAGCAAGAGTGATCCTATTGATCCTAATGATATGCCTTTGTCTACTTTGATTGATAATAATAATGAATCTATGGATGTGAATTTTGTTGGTAGGAACAATTTTGGTAATAGCACGTATAGAGGTAATTTTAATCCTAGATCGTTTCCTAGTAATTTCTCTAATAATTATGGTAATTCCTGCAATAATTCCTATGGAAATTATAATTAGGTACCCTTTGATCTTGAGAATAGTATTAAAGATTGTATTAACTCCCAAAAGATTTTCAATGCTATGGTAGAAGAAAAATTGCTTAAGATTGATGATTTGGCTAGAAATGTTAATAGAATTTCTCATGAGATTGATTCCTTTAAGATTATATCTATGTCACCCAAGCTTGATATTAATGAGTCTTTTAAATCTATTCAAATTTCTATTAGTGAAAGTAGGGAGATAACCGCTAGGATGCATGCTATGAGAGAATGGCTAGAAAAAGTATGTTCTTCTAGTTTTTGCGATAATCGTGATGAAGATCTGGCGTGACTCCTGTTGAATCTTTGTTTGCTAATTATAAACTTGATAAAGAAGGGACTGGAGATGAGTCAACTTTAGCTCTAAGGCGTCCCAATAACGTGGCGGGTGAAGATCTTAATGAAAAAATGATAAAAGTGGGTTTGGCGAGGTCAAAACTTTAACTAGTGATGTGCCCACTCTTTTAGATTTCAAGGACGTTAATTATGATAATGGTTCTTTGATTGATTATATTTCCTTGTTACAATCTATACTTAATTCATCTTATGCTTATAATCAAAATAAGGCTTTTACTAAACATACCGCTGATGCTATAATGAAATCTTTTGAATAAAAACTTGAGTTGGAAGTTTCAATCCCTAGAAAGCTTTATGATGAATGGGAACCTACTATAAAAATTAAGATTAAAGATTATGAGTGCAATGCTTTTTGCGATTTGGGTGCTAACGTTTCCACTATTCCAAAAACTTTATGTGATGTGCTAGGTTTCCATAAACTTGATGATTGTTCCTTAAATTTGCACTTAGCTGATTCCACTATTAAGAAACCTATGAGAAGAATTAATGATGTTCTTATTATTGCAAATAGGAATTATGTGCCCGTGGATTTTATTGTGCTTGATATAGACTGCAATCCTACATGCCCTATTATTCTTGGTAGACCTCTCCTTAGAACGATTGGTGCAATTATTGATATGAAAGAAGGAAATATTAGATTTCAATTTCCGTTAAGGAAGGGCATGGAACATTTTCCAAGAAAGAAAATTAAGTTACCATATGAATATATTATGAAGGCCACTTATGGATTGAATATGAAAGATGACAATACCTAGATCTATGCAATATGCCTAGCTAGGGGCGTAAAACAATAACGCTTGTTGGGAGGCAACCCAATCTTATTTTTATGTTTTTGCTTCTGTTTTTCAATAAATATGCAATTATACTTCTGTTATGATTGTGTTTTAGTATTTTAATTAGTGTTTGAGCCAAGTAAGACCTTTGGGATGGTTTGGAAGATTGTTGATTTGATTCTGTGAAAAAACAGAAACTTTTACGTCTAGTAGCAGAATTGTTAAAAATCACTGGAGAGACAAAAAATTCTAAAAAATTTCCACTTTATTGTACAAATTACCCACGTTGTCCTAATTTTTCAGAATTTTGGGAGTTACGGAAGTTTGGCTAAAGTCCAGATTACTACACACTGGTATGTTTTTGACAGATTTTGTTTTCATTGTGTTGTTTGCTTATTTTGATGGATCTATGGGTAGTATCGGGGGGTATGAGCCATGGAGAAGTTAGAACACAGTAGATATAATACAAATATAAAATTGGGATGAGTTTACAGTAGTTCCCACTACTGCAGGATGGTCCAAACGCGACACTACGTTCAGAGACCCTTCGACGAAACTGTGTGCGATGCCATAATCGCAAACGGTGGTGTAAAAAACCCGTCAAAAAGGTGCAAAACGTTTGCGATGACAGATGCATCAAACACGGTTCAGAATTTAGTTGCGTGTGCGATGCAGGGCATACGGTTCAGCTCAATTCACTGTTTGGGATGAGGAGGCACAAAAGAAACGGGCAGCCAGATGAAGGCGTGTGCGATATACAGCGTACGGTTCACTGGGATGAACTGTGTGTGATTAGGCAACACAATGGAAACGGTTCAACTGAACAAGATGTGTGTGATACGCGGCAAACAGGTCCATAATCCCCCCCCCCCCCCCCCCCCCCCCCCCCCCCCCCCCCCCCCCCCCCCCCCCCCCCCATAAGTGACTATACAGATCATTCGCACACACCTCAATAAACAATTGCATGCATTCTAAAGTAGGAGAAACGATTGTCTAGTCATCTACTTCTTGTGACGCTCCCGCCACTGCTATGTGGCTCGATCCCTCGTCTGGGTCAGGAAGAAGACAGTTCTTCATGTCAACGATCCGCCTGTACATCTCGTAGCTTGTGTACGCGTCCATGGCCGCGTACTTGACATGTTGTTCATCCAGTCTTGTATGCCACACACTGTGCCAGGCGTTCTTGTCCTTATTGCTCTCTTCCTTCATCTTCACGTAGTAGGGGTCGATGATGGCCGAGGCGAGGTCAACCAGGGAGTTCAGTTTGTTTTTGTCGCTGCCCCAGACCTTGTAGTGGTGCTGGATGTTGACAAGATTCGGGCATTTCAAGTCCGAAACCTTGAGCGCTTTTAGATCGTTGGTGGTGTCCACCGTATCGAAACTGTAGTCGGAGCTGTTGATAAACCTGGAGAAACGCTCGCAAGGCCCTGTGGCAAGGTGGAAGTAGTAGACGAGGACGTCATCTCGCACGCACAACTGGGCGACGACAACCTTCTGATCATGCCCGGCACGACCTATGGTGTACTCGAGGTCGAAGCCGACCACTCGGTACTTGTCCTCGGCAAGGAACTGCTCCATAGTTTGGATGGAGCTCTCCACCGAGACCGGATCATTCGTGTACACCACCGAGAGGGCCTTCCCCCTCACGTGGGTGTCCACTACGTGATGCATGGTGAACTGCCCGCCGTTGTCGTCGCCGGCCGCTGGGAGCGCCATTGGAGCCACGGGGAGCACCATTGGAACCGCTGGATGTCCTCTCTGTATGTGTCATCGTGGGTGTGTTAATTGTGTCATGTGAGACAAGAGATGAAGGTAAATGGCCGCAGAAATAAAAGGGGGCCGGGCGTTGTGGATTCTCGGCGCGTCCGCATGGAAGTTTTTGCAGCGGGTAACTGCATCGTCGCGTTGCGCCCGGCGCAACCGCTTGCACACGAACGTGCGTGATCGTGCGCCGGCCCCAAACACTGGCAGCGCACGTGGGGGGACGAGCGCAGAGCACCCGGAGGGACGCGAGAGTAGAGCGTGCGCGGCGGGACGCGAGCAGAGCGCGCCGCGGCCGCCTGAACCGCAAGCAACCACACGCATAGAGCAGTTGAACACGCAGGAAATGGTCGCCTACAAGCCGGCCGATAGTTGCGTCACTGCGTAGAGAGCGGCCGTGTGGTACCACCTCCGTCTAGTCTATAGTCTCCTTTATATTCCGTGCCATACTTTGCCCTCAAATTTAACCAACAAAATATTAATGCATGTTTTAAAAATTATATAATTGGAAACTATGTTCAAATACAAATCCAACTATATAATCTTTGGCGACATGCATTCGTATTTTATTAGTTAAATCATACTTATAAACCAGGACGGTGGTATAGTAGGTAATTAAACCGCAAATGTTTTTTTATTAACCGTATGTGTACGTGGCCTTTCGTCCTCCTCTCGCACGTCTTGTCACCCCGCTGCCGCAGACGGCTTACAGCGCAAGCTTGCGCAGCGCGCGGGGGCGTTCTTTTGGCCAAACGGTGGTGCCAATGAATCATCGCTGAGCCCGTTCCCGCGCAACCTCGCAGGTTCCCGCACAAGCTTCCCTCCCGACTCGGTGAAATCCCCCAAAATCCCAATGCTTACCGGCCTGCTATAAAAACCCTCACGGCCGGCGAGTCCTGCGTCGCATTTTCCCCTCCATCCCTGTAGCTTATCTCGTCTGCTTCTCCCACAATCGCCAATGGCACCGGTCCGTCGTCGTCGCTCAGCCACTCCGTCGTCATCAGAGGACAGCTCCAGCTGGGAGGCTACACCGCAGCGGCGGCGCAGTCCCCGGCGTAGTGTAGTGCGCGTGGCGTCCCTATTGGGTGTGCGCGGAACACCCACCACACGCTCCGCCGCCGGTGCCCGTCGGCAGTTGTTGCCGGCTGCCGTTGCCTCCACACCACCATCGAAAGCCAGGGCCATCGCCCGCTCCGCCGTCGTGGCCCGAAGGCGGGAGGTGGCTGTCGTGGCCGCCACCCCACTGCCGGCCATGTGGCCATCACCCGCTCCGCCACCGCGGCCCGAAGGCGGGAGGTGGTGGTCGTGGCCGCCACCCCGTCGTCGGCCGCCGTGGCCGCCAGCCCACCGTCGACCGCTGGGGTCATCACCCGCTCTGCCACCGCCACCCGAAGGCGGGAGGCGGAGGTGGATGCCCGCACATGCGTCAGCGACCTTGCGCGCTACACCGAGTTCCTGCGGGAGAGGAGCGCCTCGTCGAGCACGCAAAGAGCCTTACCGCCGCCGTGGCCGCGGCACACGCCGCCTCAGAGGCGAGGAATCAGGAGATCTATGAGGAGAACCACCGCTTTGAGAGGGGTCGTCTGGAGCGGCAGAGGGCGTTCGAGGTGAGCGTCGCTGAAGCTGCAACAACGGCAGGCACCACATTGCGGTTGCCCAGCTCGTCGGTAGGCTCCTCCTCCTCCGCCTCTTACTGAGCGCGCTCGGCAGAGGAGAGGCAGCCGGAAGTAGTACAAAGCCCCTCCGCAGTAGTAGTAGTATTTAGGGGTTATTTTGTTCAGTTCATCTGACTATAGATGTGGTGGAAGTGTACAACGTACTTAAAATTAGCTAGTATATATAGTTGAACTAGCTATTTCAGTACGTGGTTGGCAACAATTGGGGAAAAGTTTGGTCGGTTCAGCTGTCGAGTTGAACTGTTTGTATAAATTAAGAACGACTGCTTAATCTATGAATGAAATCTATGCTTAATTACTGAATTTTAGTTGCAAAAATTAGATACTGCTAGTGTTTTTTAGCTTCATATTTTGACAAATCGCAGTGTTACAAGGATTGACAAATCTTACCAAATTGTTTGTACGTGGTTGCACACGGGTCATCCAAAACAACCGTTTGTGTTGAAGGGATGCACAAATCCTGCGCTGCTCTCACTTTGCATACGGGTGTTCTATCTAAAACATTTGCGATCAAGAGCTGGAGAAATCCTGCTCGGCACATTTTCTCTTGGCTTCCTGGGGAAGCTGTCGGTTTGCATACAGGTGTTCTAACTAAAACGTTTGCGATGAGTGTTTTATATTTAAAAAGCGAATTAAACTGCGGCTTGGGCGCCATTAATGGAGAGGATGCGAGCAAGGCGGGCGGCCATGGAAGTCAAAGGGCTCCCTTCCCAGTGAGCCTGTGCAGCGTACAACTCGCACGCTTCCCGGTGAGCATGCGCACTCGAGGACAGCTTGCACTCCTTTCGGTCATCCTGCGCACCGGATGGCGCTCGCACGCCTCCCATTCAGTCAAGGTCAAGCAGCTGTCCGCACGGCACCTCCTACAGCCATTAAAACCAAGACACATGGCGTCACGTGAATGGTTAACATAATTTTGGATTTTCTAGAATTTAAAAACCAGGCATCTCAATGTTTTGCCGGCAATCAACATTGCCCTGGTGTTTGAAATTCATTCCCATTTCTTGCATGGGACCTAAGCATGCACCAAAGGACACAGATTTGATTTTTCAACCAATTTATATGCACTGGAGCATGTGCATGTAGTTCAAATTTGAATTATGCACATAAATGCATTGAAAACTCAGTTAATGCATAAAAATGTCCAAACGAACCCCAAAAAATCACAAAAATTCACACAACACTCCTGTTGTTCTATGTTGACACGAGAAAAAAAATTGAATGCAATAAGAGGCAATGGATATCGTTTCGTCCCCAAAGGTGGGACGTTCCCTACCGAAAACCATCATGCTTGTTGTGAGAAGCTCCGGTTTGTGAGAAGCATATACCCAAACCTGCCCCAAATGGGACAAAAATTTTACCACGTCATGTTGATGCCGCTCCATGATAGCATGCCAAGTTTCATGAATTTCAGACAAGTTTTGGATTTACTAGAATTTAAAAACCAGGCATCTCAATGTTTTGCCGGCAATCAGCGGTGCCCTGGTGTTTGAAATTCATTCCCATTTCTTGCATGGGACCTAAGCATGCACCCAAGGACACAGATTATCACAAAAATTCACACAACACTCATGTTGTTCTATGTTGACACGAGAAATTTTTTTGAAAGCAATAAGAGGCAATGGATATCGTTTCGTCCCCAAAGGTGGGATGTTCCCTACCGAAAACCATCATGCTTGTTGTGAGAAGCTCCGGTTTGTGAGAAGCATATACCCAAACCTGCCCCAAATGTGACAAAAATTTTACCACGGCATGTTGATGCCGCTCCATGATAGCATGCTAAGTTTCATGAATTTCAGACAAGTTTTGGATTTACTAGAATTTAAAAACCAGGCATCTCAGTGTTTTGCCGACAATCAGCGGTGCCCTGGTGTTTGAAATTCATTCCCATTTCTTGCATGGGACCTAAGCATGCACCCAAGGACACAAATTTGATTTTTCAACCAATTTATATGCACTGGAGCATGTGCATGTAGTTTAATTTTGAATTGTTCACCTGAAATGGCTAGAAAACCAATTTAATGTATAAAATGTTCAAACGAACCCTGAATAATTCTAATTCTTTTACGACACACATATAATTAAATGTTCACTCCAGATAAAAGGTCTAGCAATTCAAACACCGTCCATTGCCACTGTGACCCCATTATGTAATTCAAATCAAGATGAAAAATCAAGTAGATCGCACACAGTTTATTATCAGCAACCGTGTGAGATGCAACACAAAATATCCTGGAGCACCGTCGGTGTATAGTATGCCTATGGCTTACGCGAGAAGGTGCGTCGGCTACAGTCCACAGCCGGCGTCTCAAGCACACTAGCTCGCTCCCCAAATATCATTTCACTGTTCAATCGTCGCCGGTGAAAGATGGGCACGTGGACCTGCGTCGTGAGGGCAACTTTGGTGGCCCATTCCGGCGAGAGCGCGGCCGCAGCCGCCATGCGCGTGCTAACAAGGTGCATGAGCGCGGCCGCAATCTACGACCGGGCGACAAAGGCAGCCCAAACGGCCGCTGTTGCTTCTCAGGTGGCGGCAGCAACATCTGCCTCGGGGATAGCAACTGGCGAGAGCGGCACAACAGCTGTCCGTTCCGCAGCGGCGGCCTTAGCCCTGATGGAGGCCGCCCATGACCACGTCGAGGCCGCCCACTCCTAGCTCCTGATGGTCACCGCACAAATCGAACGAAGCTTCTCCGATAATGGTCGGCAACCCACGGCCGAAGAGCTGGCAATCGCCGAGAGCGTTCGAGCAGCTGTCCGTTCCTCCGCCGCATACCTTGCAACGACGAAGCCCGTCCAAGCCCAGATCGCGTCCGCCCATGCCCAGCTCGTGGCGGCCTTTTCCAAAGAGATGGCGGACGCGGATGGCGAGATGCTTGCCGAGTATAGTGTGATGGATGCCATGGAGCCCCTTCCCCAGGAGACCGTCGGGCGTGAGCTGGACATGGAGGCGGCGACGGAGATCGACGAGCACCAGCCATAGTAGTACTCTTTCTTTTGTTTAATTAAGAGCGTCGGTCTTTAATTTGTTAGAGTAATGTTTAGGTCAGCTAGCTCTGTTTAATTACTAAACTTGCTTGATTAAGAAGTGTGGGTGTGCTGTAGTCTCCTTTGTGTACCCAAATTGTGCAATGACGTGGATGACCACTGTAACCATGGAAATTCGAACCAAAACTTTTGACGTTCAAACTCATCACACACGGGTCAAGCTATCTGAATCGTTTGTGATGTCCACATATCGTACACAGTTCTAAATAAGGGACCGTGTCTGATGACACTTTGCGCGCCAGTTTTTTCGGCTTCCGCGGAAATATCTACCTCCCCGCCCCCTCCCCCTTACCAAAAGCCACATTTCCCCTCTTTCCGCCTTCCTTTCCAAGTTGAAACCTTCACTCCTTGCTTGCAGCGTCGCCTCCTCGTCGGCGCCCCTCCTTCACGCTGCTCGGCCTCGTCTATCCAGGCAGGTAATCCACACCCGACCCCCATCCTCCTCCTCCTTCCACGTCCCACACGCCCCGACCGCTGACGCGAGTGCGACACCTTCCACCCAAATCACCGACCCCTCCACCAAATAAGCGCCGCCATTCGTGCCGACCCCCAGATCTTGGAGGAGCACCTTGCCATTTGCTAGCTACGCCAGCTAAGCATGCTCGGTTTACCCGTTGCGTGTGCTGCTCCTGCCTTTCCTTCACAAATTCTAGTGAATTGTGCTATCTAATTTTACCATGCAATCTGTTGGTCTAGTGTATATGTTCTATATGTCGTGCAGTGTGGTGCTCACTTATTAACTGTTTTGTTAATTAGTTGTCGTCTTCAGTTAACTGTTTGGTTCAATTCTGCAAATGTGATGTTCAATTCTTCAGGCTGCAGTTTTGTATTGTCTTCCATGTGAGAAATAAATCGAATTTATCTTTACAAAATTGTGGGTGCATTCTGTTATTGTATACCATGTGAGGAATAAATTGAATTTGGCTGTAGTAAATACATGAGAAACAAATACAATTGCTAACTGTCTGGTTAACTGTCTGATCTTCTATTAGGAGTATGTTATATTGTGCAATGTGGTGCTCAGTTAATGTTTGGTTCATTTGTTGTGGTGTTTAGTTAACTGCTTGGTTCCCCCCCCCCCCCCCCCCCCCCCCCCCCCCCCCCCCCCCCCCCCCCCCCCCCCCCCCCCCCCCCCCCCCCCCCCCCCCCCCCCCCCCCCCCCCCCCCCCCCCCCCCCCCCCCCCCCCCCCCCCCCCCCCCCCCCCCCCCCCCCCCCCCCCCCCCCCCCCCCCCCCCCCCCCCCCCCCCCCCCCCCCCCCCCCCCCCCCCCCCCCCCCCCCCCCCCCCCCCCCCCCCCCCCCCCCCCCCCCCCCCCCCCCCCCCCCCCCCCCCCCCCCCCCCCCCCCCCCCCCCCCCCCCCCCCCCCCCCCCCCCCCCCCCCCCCCCCCCCCCCCCCCCCCCCCCCCCCCCCCCCCCCCCCCCCCCCCCCCCCCCCCCCCCCCCCCCCCCCCCCCCCCCCCCCCCCCCCCCCCCCCCCCCCCCCCCCCCCCCCCCCCCCCCCCCCCCCCCCCCCCCCCCCCCCCCCCCCCCCCCCCCCCCCCCCCCCCCCCCCCCCCCCCCCCCCCCCATATTGAAGTGTTCCTGAAGAGGACGAAGGATGGACAGTCAATCATCCACAGGCACTGGCCTAAAGTTGCAAAGACCTTCAACATGAATGAAGGCTCAATATTCTCTTTCCACTTCAGCAGTTTTCCAGATGAGATGCATCTGTCTATATACCGTCTATGATGCTAATTTCGAAAGGTTCTACATGTTGCATGTGGAACTTGCTGTTGGTGCAGTTGTGTAATGGGGTAGCTGAGTGCTGAAGCTATATCATGTTATACTCTGATGTATTTCAGTTATGAAATTCTGCTTCCTTAATATGGAAATGAAATATATTGTGTGCTTAATATGAAATGTCAATTAGATTAATAAATGGATTATGAATAATCGGATAATTAGCCTACTAATGGCAAATTAGCCTGCTAATTGGGTTTTGCTATTGCAAACGGTTGTTGAAAAAATACCGTGGGCGATGACCTCAGGCAATGCACACAGTTTCTAGGAATAAACCATGTTGGATCAATGAACAATCACACACGACTTTCTCTTGAAAACTGTTTGCGTTAGGCCACCTTGCGCAAACATTTACCACATAAAAACTGTGTGTGATGGACAGCCTTTGCCACACAGTTTCTTGTACGGACCATGTGTGATACATTCAATAACGCAAACGATTTAACGGGAAAAATTGTGTGTGATGTACCTATGAACGGAAATGTTTTCCTTGGAGCGACTGTGTGGGATGTACATACGAACGGAAACGTTTAGCGGGGACTGACTTGTGGGATGTACTTGCGACCGGAAACAATTTTGCCATATAATTGTATTTTTTTAGCTCTACTGTACGTATTTCCATATTTGAGCACTCGCCGGTCGCACGCGACCTCATTTTGCTGAACGTGTGTGCCAGGAGGGCATATCCTCGACGGTTTCTGGGTCGTGTGGGAAGGACCCCTTATCGCCCACACTCACTTGGCGATGGTTCCAAATGCCGTCGTGGAAAGGGGTTAAAAACCGTTTGTTTAGGACCGACGCATACCAGTGTCCTAAAAGTGGTTATTTGCTTTGTTTCACTAACGGATCTCACGAGTTTTCTGTTGAGTTTTGTGTTGTGAAGTTCTCAAGTTTTGGGTGAAGTTTCGATGGACTATGGAATAAGGAGTGGCAAGAGCCTAAGCTTGGGGATGCCTAAGGCACCCCAAGGTAATATTCAAGGACAACCAAGCATCTAAGCTTGGGGATTCCCCAGATGGCATCCCCTCTTTTATCTACGATCCATCGGTAAATTACTTGAGGCTATATTTTTATTCACCACATGATATGTGTTTTGCTTGGAGCGTCTTATATTATATGAGTCTTTGCTTTTTAGTTTGCCACAATAATCCTTATTGTACACACCTTTTGAGAGGGACACACATTAATCGTGAATTTATTAGAATACTCTATGTGCTTCACTTATATCTTTTGAGCTAGGTAGTTGCTCTAGTGCTTGACTTATATCTTTTAGAGCACGACGGTGGTTTTATTTTGAAAAAATTGATGAACTCTCATGCTTCACTTATATTATTTTGAGAGTCTTACAAATAGTATGACAATTTGCTTAGGTTATGAATTTAGTCCTAATATGATAGGTATTCAAGAGGGATATAATAAAAACTTTCATGAAGATCATTGAATATATGAGAAGTTTGATTCCTTGCATTTGTTTTGAGATATAAAGATGGTGATATTAGAGACATGATAGTGAGTTATTGTGGTTTAGTAAGAATATATGTGTTAAGGTTTGTGATTCCCGAAGCATGCACGTATGGTCTCTCGTTATGTGATGAAATTGGAGCATGATTTATTTTTTATTATCTTCCTTATGAGTGGCGGTAGGGGACGAGCGATGGTCTTTTCCTACCAATCTATCCCCCTAGGAGCATGCATAGTAGTACTTTGCTTCAAGGGCTAATAAACTTTTGCAGTAAGTATGTGAGTTCTTTATGACGAACGTTGAGTCCATGGATTATACGCACTCTCACCCTTCCGCAATTTGCTAGGCTCTTCGGTACCGTGCATCGCCCTTTCTCACCTTGAGAGTTGGTGCAAACTTCGCCGGTGCATCCAAACCCCATGACATGATACGCTCTTTCACACATAAACCACCTTACATCTTCCTCAAAACAGGCACCATACCTACCTATCATGGCATTTTCATAGCCTTTCTGAAATATATTGCCATGCAACTTCTACCGTTCCGTTTTATTATGACACATACCATCATTGTCATATTGTTTTGCATAATCATATAGTTGACATAGTATTTGTGGCTTGGCCATCGTTCATATTTTTTATACATGTCACGCTAGATCATTGCACATCCCGGTACACCATCGGAGGCATTTATATAGAGTCATGTCTTTGTTCTAGTATCCAGTTGTAATTCTTGAGTTGTAAGTAAATAAAAGTGTGATGATCATTATTAGTAGAGCATTGTCCCATGTGAGGAAAGGATGATGGAGACTATGATTCCCCCACAAGCCGGGATGAGACTCCGAACTTAAATAAAAAAAAGGCCAAAGAGCCCAAAATAAAAAAGAGCCCAAAATAAAATAAAATAAATGAGAGAAAAAGAGAGAAGGGACAATGTTACTATCCTTTTCCACACTTGTGCTTCAAAGTAGCACTATCACTAGTAGAAAAAGGCCCATTTGTCCCGGTTCCGGAACCGGGACTAAAGGGTCGGGACTAAAGCCCAACACCTTTAGTCCCGGTTCGCTTATGAATCGGGACAGATGTGGCTCCGCGTGGCCGCTGCGGCGAGCCCAGGCAGGAGGGCCTTTAGTCCCGGTTGGTAACACCAACCGGGACCAAAGAGCATCCACGCGTCAGCAGCTCAGGAGCTGGGGTTTTTTTTTGAAGGGGGGTGGGGGTTTTTGGAGCGTTAATTTGGGGGTTTCATATATTGTGTTAGCTAGCTAATAGCTAGAGAGAAGTAACCTCTCTTATCTCCGTGCTTGGTCGACGCTACGTACTATACGTATAGAGAGGACTTGACACACTAGCTAGTAAGAAAATGAAGGAAACCATTAAGTACAGAAGATCGTCATGAACATATATAGAGAGAAGTGATCGACCTCTCCTTCTCCGAGAGATTGGTCGAACAACAAGTTTTCGTATATCTATCCGACGCTACTAGCTACATATATACAATATAAGATCTCTTACAATCCCTAACATCTGAAGTCAAGTTCCACATGGTATTCTCCGGCTTTATTGATGACATGGTCAAGAAAGAATCCCGCCAATTCCTCTTGAATTGCTTTTATGTGATCTTGTGGTAGGAGATCATCCCGCATCTGCCAGATCTAAATCGAAGAAGAGGGTAAATACATGTGTATGAATGAAACTCAACACAAATGATGGTAATAAAATAAAATTGTGAATATTTTTGCTTACGCACTTCATACTGTTTTTCAGAATAGCCCTGCTTATTCTTGGCCGTCTCTTTGTAGATGAACTCGCAAACGTAGTATCCACAGAAATCATTCCCGCTTTCCTGCCACAAGCACTTTACGAGAAATAGGGGTTAATCAAACTGATAAGCAAGCATGCTAAATGGTATTGATGAAACTAGCTAGAATCAATGGGAGATGTGCGGAACTAGGTAGTAGTACTTACTTTTGGGTGTTTAAATTTCAGCTCGGTCGGCAGCCCCGGAGAAATTGCGGTGAACTCTTTCCAAACCCTGCCACACAAAGAAAATAATTACTTGATATCAGGAAATGAACAAAGTTGCCGATATGGTCCGATAATGACCGATTGAACTTACTTCTGGAGCATTTCAGTCATGTTTGCATACTCCTAGGGATCTTTTCGTCTCGAGTCTAAGACAGTTACTAGACCCTGCTCAAGCTTAATCTCTAGGAGAATAAAGTGGTAGCTGCGCACGCATGCATAAATCATCAGTTACATTACTGTAACCTCGAGTAATAAGGGGAACCGAATATGCACAAGACAGTAACACTCACCTGAAGTTGTAAGGAAAGAGTATTTTATCTTTGCTTTGATTTTTGAGCAACGATTTGAGCAAGTTGTCCTCGGTTTCTGAGACATTCCTTTTAACCATCCATTCAGGTATGATATTTGGGTTAATGAACCCAATGTCATAGATTTGTGATTTTCTGCATTCGACGATCTTCAATCTGCATAATATAGTGAGGATAATTATATATACATGCAATGAAAGAGCTGAGCTATATATATAGGGACTTAATTACAGAAAGTAGTACTTACAGACTGTAGCAAGCCACGAGTGATTTGTTGAGGGCATTTAGATTGTAGAACTGGAAAAACTCGTAGAAATCAACAGTTAACAGTTCTTGTCCAATGAAGTCGTGGTCCTCTTTAATTCTCATCGACAAAGCATCCTTCCCAGACTCGCTGCAGGTTTTCATGTACCAATCATGGAATCTTCGCATCATCGTTGTTAGAGGAGGACTTCCATCTTTGACGAGAGGCTTCTCGTACTGGTATCTGAATTCGTCCACCTCCATTCTATCAAAATGTGCATCGTCGGGTAGGTAATCACCAGGATTGGTACCGGGTACCATCCCCGGCAGATTTGCGACGATATCGCTAGACACCTTGAGCGGGGGGCACGATTGGTTCTCCTGTTCTCCGAGCTGGGGATTTTTTTTCCCACTTCTTCGTTCTGCTAACCTTTTGTCACTTGAAGTAGTTCCCGACCGGCGCGCTTCTTGCAATGTCTTTTTAAGATAGCGGAGATGGTTGTCATCTGGCGAAGGCGGTGGTGGTCGCTTCAGGGCATTGATGGTGCACTGAACTTTCACGGAATCTATCTTCTCCTCCGGAGGTGGATGTTTCATAGCTCTTCCCGTTTCAAAGAAGTCCTTCACATAGGCTTCACAGATCTCCGCATTTTCTTCGATGGTCCTCTCGTATGGTAACTTCTCTAGAGGCTTGAGAGATGGACCGAATCTGTATTGCCTCCTGCCTCTGGCTGTACCACTAGACGCCGGAGCAGCCGGAGCGGCGGCGGCTGTCTTCCTTTATTGCTTACGAGGCGGAGAAGGAGGCGGAGTGCTACGACGCGCCGGAGCAGCCGGAGCGGCGGCGGCTGTCTTCCACCGTTGCTGACGAGGCAGAGGAGGAGGCGGGCTGCTCGGACACGCCGGAGCAGGCGGAGAAGGAGGCGGAGTGCTGCCACGCGCCGGAGAAGCTGGAGAAGGAGGCGGAGTGCCCTGATCACTCGCTGGAGGAGGAGGAGGAAGAGGAGGAGGAGGCGGAGTGCCCTGACTCGTCGTTGTCGGAGGAGGAGGCGGAGGCGTCCAGTTCGGAAGCTTGATGTGCTCCTTCCACCATAGACATGGAGTCTTCAGAGCAAGACCCAGCAGAGTGTCCCCTTCACCTGTAGGGTGGTCAAGCTCGAGCTCCTAAAATCCCTCCGTTATTTCATCCACCATCACAATAGCATAGCCTTATGGAATCGGATGGCAGTGAAAAGTTGCGTCGGGTTCAGGAGGTGCAACAGAGCCGACCGCCGCCTTGACTTTGAGGTTCTGCCATTGCGTCATAAGGTGGCAATGCTGAGCCTCCGTGATAGCATCCACGGGGTAGCTAGGATCCATGAAGTCAGGCTGCTGAACGAGCTCGGTGGAAGCCACGCTACTTCTCCGCCGAGATGGCGGGGTAGCTTCTGGGGTAGCTCCGGCAGGTCATTGGCTCTCAACTTGTTCCTCTAGCTTTCGTACCCTTGCATTCAGCTTTTGCAGTTCGCTCTGCTCCACTTTCCTCCTCCTCTCCCGGGTTTTGTAACCGCCTACGCCGTGAAACCCAACCCTCCACGCAACAGAGCCTGGCGTGCCTCGTGTTCGCCCAGGGTGCTCAGGATTCCCGAGGGCCTCTACGAGCTCGTCGTTCTCTCTGTTGGGAATGAACGTCCCTTGCTGCGCTGCAGCGATATACTTCTGAAGCTTCTTGATGGGTATTTCAAGTTGCTCGTCTGTCCAACGCACTTCCCTGTTTCAGGGTCCAAGGTTCCCCAACCCCGAAGAACCAAGTCCTTGAATGGTCTGGCTAGTTCAATGTCTCTGGTTCGACCCCTTTAGCAAGCAGGTCATTCTCAGCCTTTTCCCACAACGGCTGGGCTTTGAGGTAGCCACCTGACCCCGTGCGATGGTGATGCTCCTTCTTTGCAGCATTTATCTTGTTTGTCGTTGACATCTTCTTACTCTTCTCCAATGTCTTGTAGGCCACAAATGCGGGCCAGTGATCTCTTATCTGCTCAAACCAGCCGGTGAATTCTGGAGTCTTCCCTTTGTCGACATACGTTGATTTCAACTCATTCTTCCACCTCCTGAATAGATCTGCCATCTTCTTAAGAGCATGAGCCTTGACCAATGGCTCTATAATTGGCTTATCCGGATCCTCCTCTGGCGGTAGGGTGAAATTTGCCTTCAGCGTGGTCCAAAGATCATCTTTCTGTCTATCGTTGACATAAGGAACTTGAGGGTCTTCGTTCTTAGGCTTATTCCATTGGTGGATGCTGATTGGGATCATGTCCCTAACAAGAACCCCGCACTGAGCAGAAAATGCTTCCTTGGTCCGGCTGGGTTCAATCAGTTGGCCATCACCCGCGATTGCTGTGATCGTGAACCTTTCATCCTGGCGCAACCTTCTCTTCGGGCCTCTTCTCGTTACCGAAGTTTGGCTCGATACGGAGGGCTAGAAAAGAAGAAAGAAGAGAGTTAATATGTGTACATACCAAAACAATTAATGCATCAATTAGCTAGTCAGCACAGGCTTAATTAATATATATACCTCGCCGGACTTTGCTACAGCTCCCTCCTCCGTTCGGTCACCGGAGCCGTCATCATGATTTTCTTCTTCCACCGGCATTCGGTCACCGGAGCCATCATGATCATGTCCTTCCACCTCCATTGTTTGATCACCGGAGCCTGCTTCACCCTCTCCTTCCAGACCATCGGTGTCATTGAGATACAACAAGACATCACCTCCGCCGAGGATTATGTCCCCCAACAACTGTTTTGTTTCCAAGTCTCGGTGCTCCATAGTTTCTGCAAATATTACAACATGGCAATTAATATACAAACATGACATATGGATATATTAGTGGAAAACATAGACCTAGCTAGCTAATCACAACAAGGAATATTAATTAGTGGCCTCGACACTTCTATGGTTTGGGGTGGCCTCGACAACGCTTCTAGGGTTTGGGGTGGCCTCGGCAACGCTTCTACGGTTTGGGGTGGCCTCGGCAACGCCTCTAGGGTTTGGGGTGGCCTCGACGCTTCTAGGGTTTGGGGTGGCCTTGCTGTAACGCTTCTAGGGTTTGGGGTGGCCTCGAGGCTTCTAGGGTTTGGGGTGGCCTCGCGGTAACACTTGTAGGGTTTGGGCCGGACCGCCTCTCTCATGAATGTCCGACATCCAGACCTACAAGGGATTTAACAAAATGACGCCATTCTAGATGTGCAGAAAATGGTCCCTATTTTTCCTGATCTCATCTACCCTTCTATATGTCACGTTGTCTAGTGTCAAAGGATTCAAGAAAATCATGGCTTCATCATTAGCTGGAAGTAACAGGCGCATGATGGTATGAAGCTCTCCAATGTTATTTTGGAACGGAGTCCTGATAGGATAATTCGCCTTTTGGTACGAAGTTCAGCAAGAGCCTTTCAAATATCGCTATTTGAATGGCCTTGCTGAACTTCGTACCAAAAAGCGAATTACCCTATCAGGACTCCGTTCCAAAATAATTTTGGAGAGCTCCATACCATCATGCGCATGTTACTTCCAGCTAATTATGGAACCATGGATTTCTTCAATACTTTGACACAAGAGAACGTGCACATGTAGAAGCGTAGATGAGATCAGAAAAAATATGGATCAACTTAATTATGCACATCCATAATGGGGGCATTCTTGATAAATCTCTTATAAATCTCGAGAGAGTTTGTCGGGTAGGGGCGGGAGGGGGTAGGAGATCGACAACTTTTTTTCTAGGGTTTGGGTGTCCTCGAGAGTTCGTCGAGCGAGAGGGGGTTGATCGACGTCCCCCTCTCGAGCCCTCGGCGATCCTCGACCCTCGACCCCTCGACGACCCTCGACCCTCGAACCCTCGGCGACCCTCGACCACTCGGCGACCCTCGACCCTCTACCCTAGTTCCCGACCCTCGACCGCTCAGCGATCCTCGACACCCTCGTTCTCGATAAAAAATAAGAAGAGGAAGAAGAAGAAGAAAAAAAGAGGAGAAGAAAAAATAGAAGAAGAAAAAAAAGAGGAGAAGAAGAAGGAATAGAGGAGAAGAAAAAATAGAAGAAAAAAAAAGAGGAGAAGAAGAAAAATAGAATAATACTATTTTTTTCCTTCTTCTTCTCCTCTTTTTTTCTTCTTCTTCCTCTTCTTATTTTTTCTCTCCTCTTCTTCCTCTCCTCTTCTCTTCTTCTTCTCCTTCTTCCTCTTCTTATTTTCCTTTTTCCTCTCCTTCTTTTTCTTCCTTCTTCCTTCTTCCTCTTTTCCATACATATAAAAAGTTTTAAAAAAGTTCTCTTCCATCTCATCTCATCTCCACGAAACATCTATCTATCACATCTAAAAAAACAGAGCACATTTAAAAATTTAAAACATCATGCATATTACAATTAAAAAAATACATACATACATACAAAAAATACATCTAAATAAATACATACATACATACATACAAAAAATACATCTAAAAAATACATATATCTAAAAAATAAATACATACATATATGAACATCTAAAAACATGTAACAAAAAAAATATAACAAAAAAAAGCAACGCGGCGACGGCGGGGCAGGGCAGGAGCGCGGTGCTCACAAAGGGAGGCGTCAGGGCAGGGGTAGGGGTGCACGACGGGCGGTGTCGGGGCGGGCAGGGGCGCACGGCGGGCGGCGTCGGGCCGGGCGGGCAAGGGCGCACGGCGGGCGGCGTCGGGCGGGCAGGGGCGCGGGAAGCGGCGCCGACGTCGGGGCAGAGGGCGTCGACGGCGGCGGCAGCGACGACGCGGTGGAGCAGCCTGACAGCGTCGGCGACGACGCGGTGGAGCATCCTGACGGCGTCGGGGCAGGGCACGGCGGCGACGGCGACGAGGAGCAGCTGTGGCGTCGGGGCAGAGAAAGAAGTGATTTTTGCAGAAACTGCTAAGTGCTTTCTTATATACACGAAGCTTTGGTCCCGGTTCGTGGCACCACCCGGAACCAATGCCCCCCTTTAGTCCCGGTTGGTGCCACCAACCGGGACCAAAGGTCTCTTTTCAGCAGCCCAAAGGGCGGGAAAAGGAGACCTTTGGTCCCGGTTGGTGGCACCAACCGGGACTAAAGGGGGGCATTGGTCCTGGTTGGTGCCACGAACCGGGACCAAAGGCACCCTTTCGTCCCGGTTCGAGCCACGAACCGGGACCAAAGGCCTTGTGCTGGAACTGGCGCGGTGAGGTGGGATGTTTAGTCCCACCTCGCTAGCCGAGAGGCTTCGATAGTGGTTTATAAGCACGGCTGTGCTGACCACTTCGAGCTCCTCTCAAATGCAGGCTTACGGGCCTAAAGTGACTTTATCTGCCTGTGGGCCTACTGGGCCTTCTGCGGGCCTGAATCCTGGCCCATGGTTGGGTTTCTAGTCGTATTCAGGCCGTGGTGGCCTAGTAGGTGGCATTTTTTCCCAGTTTTTTGTTTCGGTTTTTGCTTTATTTATTTTCTTTTGTTTCAACTTACAGTTTTTCAGTTATTCTTTTTGCTTTTAGGTCAATAAAATTATAAACTTTCTGTTAGTGCCATTAGTTTTCCAATTTGAATAGTTTAAATTTGAATTTTTTGAAATTTGTGTGAATCACTAGTTTGTGAATAACTTTACTATAAAAATAGATTTTTGAGTGATTCTTTTTCCTGCTATTTAATATTACTGTGTTTTATCATTATATTCAATTTTGTAATTTTTAGGTTATTTGAAATGTCTGTTTTAATCAAAAACAGATTTTGTTATTTTAGTTTGCTATTAAAGTTTCAAAAAAAAATTCTTTATGAAAATTCTTTTTGCTATTAATGTTTTGAACAAAAAATACTTTGATAATTTTAGTTGCATAAATTTTCTATAATTTTAAATTCAAAAATACTAGAGTTTCATTAAAGTTTTCTAATTCATTCTTTTAGTTGATTCCTTTTGCTATTAGAGTTTCATTAAAGTTTTCTAGTTCATTCATTTTGCTATTAGAGTTTCATTAAAGTTTTCTAATTCATTCTTTTAGTTCATTATTTTTGCTATTAGAGTTTCATAAAAGTTTTCTAGTCCATTCTTTTTTATATTAGTTCATTCTTTGAGCTAAATGACCCTGAAATTGAAAATCACTTCAAATGAACTCTGAAGAGGTTGAAATTGGCATGGTATCATCATTTCACCCAAATAGCATGTGCTAAAAAGTTGAGAGGGCTACGGCAAAAACTGGATGCACTTCGTGTACAAAATGGACAATCTCTTTCGAAGTATGAGGGTTTCAGACGAAAACTCATCTGTTACAAAGGGATTTCATTTTTTGAACTTATTTGAACTCCAGACTTTTTGTGTGTTCAAAATGCACCATTCAAAGCCACATCATCAATTTTCAACCCTTTCTGACTTCATTTGTTATTTTTCATGCATTTACTGATTTTTTGAGCTATATGACCATGAAATTGAAAAGCACTACAAATGAACTCTGAAAAGGTTGAAAGTTGGCATGGTATCATAATTTCACCCACATAGCATGTGCTAAAAAGTTGAGTGCGTTACGGCAAAAACTGGATGGACTTCGTGTACAAAATGGACAATCTCTTTCGAAGTATCAGGGTTTCGGACGAAAACTCATCTGTTACAAAGGAATTTCATTTTTTTGAACTTATTTGAACTCCAGAATTTTTATGTGTTCAAAATGCACCATTCAAAGCCACATCATCAATTTTCAACCCTTTCTAACTTCATTTGTTATTTTTCATGCATTTACTGTTTTTTTGAGCTATATGACCCTGAAATTGAAACCCCCCCCCCCCCCCCCCCCCCCCCCCCCCCCCCCCCCCCCCCCCCCCCCCCCCCCCCCCCCCCCCCCCCCCCCCCCCCCCCCCCCCCCCCCCCCCCCCCCCCCCCCCCCCCCCCCCCCCCCCCCCCCCCCCCCCCCCCCCCCCCCCCCCCCCCCCCCCCCCCCCCCCCCCCCCCCCCCCCCCCCCCCCCCCCCCCCCCCCCCCCCCCCCCCCCCCCCCCCCCCCCCCCCCCAAAATGCACCATTCAAAGCCACATCATCAATTTTCAACCCTTTCTGACTTCCTTTGTTATTTTTCATGCATTTACTGATTTTTTGAGCTATATGACCTTGAAATTGAAAAACACTACAAATGAACTCTGAAAAGGTTGAAAGTTGGCATGGTATCATCATTTCACCCACATAGCATGTGCTAAAAAGTTGACTGGGTTACGGCAAAAACTGGATGCACTTCGTGTACAAAATGGACAATCTCTTTCGAAGTATCAGGGTTTCGGACGAAAACTCATCTGTTACAAAGGGATTTCATTTTTTTTGAACTTATTTGAACTCCAAAATTTTTGTGTGTTCAAAGTGCACCATTCAAAGCCACATCATCAATTTTCAACCCTTTCTGACTTCATTTGTTATTTTTCATGCATTTACTGTTTTTTTGAGCTATATGACCCTGAAATTGAAAAGCACTACAAATGAACTCTGAAAATGTTGAAAGTTGGCATGGTATCATCATTTCACCCACATAGCATGTGCTAAAAAGTTGAGTGGGTTACGGCAAAAACTGGATGCACTTCGTGTACAAAATGGACAATCTCTTTTGAAGTATCAGGGTTTCGGACGAAAACTCATCTGTTACAAAGGGATTTCATTTTTTTGAACTTATTTGAACTCCAGACTTTTTGTGTGTTGAAAATGCACCATTAAAAGCCACATCATCATTTTCAACCCTTTCTGACTTCTTTTGTTATTTTTCATGCATTTACTGATTTTTTTGAGCTATATGACCCTGAAATTGAAAAGCACTACAAATGAACTCTGAAAAGGTTGAAAGTTGGCATGGTATCATCATTTCACCCACATAGCATGTGCTAAAAAGTTGAGTGGGTTATGGAAAAAACTGGATGTACTTCATGTACAAAATGGACAATCTCTTTCGAAGTATCAGGGTTTCAGACGAAAACTCATCTGTTACAAAGGGATTTCATTTTTTAACTTATTTGAACTCCAGACTTTTTGTGTGTTCAAAATGCACCATTCAAAGCCACATCATCAATTTTCAACCCTTTCTGACTTCATTTATTATTTTTCATGCATTTACTGTTTTTTTGAGCTATATGACCCTGAAATTGAAAAGCACTACAAATGAACTCTGAAAAGGTTGAAAGTTGGCATGGTATCATCATTTCACCCACATAGCATGTGCTAAAAAGTTGAGTGGGTTACGGCAAAAACTGGATGCACTTCGTGTACAAAATGGACAATCTCTTTCGAAGTATCAGGGTTTCGGACGAAAACTCATCTGTTACAAAAGGCATTTCATTTCTTCACATGTAACTGCAGTGATATTCTAGATCAAAGGCATCATCATAATAGTTGTGGAGAGAAAGTCTTCACCTTTTCTTCGCTTGAGTCCTTTGCTAATTGCGCCGTAACCATGAATAATCTTCATCATTTAACAGGGTGCTTGGGCCAACCTTGACTTTGAAGGGAGGAATTTCATGAAACTTTTCATAATCTTCAGACATGTCTGTCTTGCCCTCTAATCCCACGATGTCTCTTTTTCCTGAAAGAACTTTGTGCCGCTTTGGCTCATCGTATGATGTATTCGCTTCCTTGCTACCTCTTGAGCACTGCGTTGGTTTTCCCTTGAAGAGGAAAGGGTGATGCAGTAAAGCAGCGTAAGTATTTCCCTCAGTTTTTTAGAACCAAGCTATCAATCCAATAGGAGGCCACGCTCAAGTCCCTCGCACCTACACAAACAAATAAATCCTTGCAACCAACGCAATAAAGGGGTTGTCAATCCCTTCACGGTCACTTACGAGAGTGAGATCTGATAGATATGATAAGATAATATTTTTGGTATTTTTATGATAAAGATGCAAAGTAAAATAAAAGGAAATAAACGGCGCAAGAAATACCTAAGTGTTGGAAGATTAATATGATGGAAAATAGACCCGGGGGCCATAGGTTTCCCCCCCCCCCCCCCCCCCCCCCCCCCCCCCCCCCCCCCCCCCCCCCCCCCCCCCCCCCCCCCCCCCCCCCCCCCCCCCCCCCCCCCCCCCCCCCCCCCCCCCCCCCCCCCCCCCCCCCCCCCCCCCCCCCCCCCCCCCCCCCCCCCCCCCCCCCCCCCCCCCCCCCCCCCCCCCCCCCCCCCCCCCCCCCCCCCCCCCCCCCCCCCCCCCCCCCCCCCCCCCCCCCCCCCCCCCCCCCCCCCCCCCCCCCCCCCCCCCCCCCCCCCCCCCCCCCCCCCCCCCCCCCCCCCCCCCCCCCCCCCCCCCCCCCCCCCCCCCCCCCCCCCCCCCCCCCCCCCCCCCCCCCCCCCCCCCCCCCCCCCCCCCCCCCCCCCCCCCCCCCCCCCCCCCCCCCCCCCCCCCCCCCCCCCCCCCCCCCCCCCCCCCCCCCCCCCCCCCCCCCCCCCCCCCCCCCCCCCCCCCCCCCCCCCCCCCCCCCCCCCCCCCCCCCCCCCCCCCCCCCCCCCCCCCCCCCCCCCCCCCCCCCCCCCCCCCCCCCCCCCCCCCCCCCCCCCCCCCCCCCCCCCCCCCCCCCCCCCCCCCCCCCCCCCCCCCCCCCCCCCCCCCCCCCCCCCCCCCCCCCCCCCCCCCCCCCCCCCCCCCCCCCCCCCCCCCCCCCCCCCCCCCCCCCCCCCCCCCCCCCCCCCCCCCCCCCCCCCCCCCCCCCCCCCCCCCCCCCCCCCCCCCCCCCCCCCCCCCCCCCCCCCCCCCCCCCCCCCCCCCCCCCCCCCCCCCCCCCCCCCCCCCCCCCCCCCCCCCCCCCCCCCCCCCCCCCCCCCCCCCCCCCCCCCCCCCCCCCCCCCCCCCCCCCCCCCCCCCCCCCCCCCCCCCCCCCCCCCCCCCCCCCCCCCCCCCCCCCCCCCCCCCCCCCCCCCCCCCCCCCCCCCCCCCCCCCCCCCCCCCCCCCCCCCCCCCCCCCCCCCCCCCCCCCCCCCCCCCCCCCCCCCCCCCCCCCCCCCCCCCCCCCCCCCCCCCCCCCCCCCCCCCCCCCCCCCCCCCCCCCCCCCCCCCCCCCCCCCCCCCCCCCCCCCCCCCCCCCCCCCCCCCCCCCCCCCCCCCCCCCCCCCCCCCCCCCCCCCCCCCCCCCCCCCCCCCCCCCCCCCCCCCCCCCCCCCCCCCCCCCCCCCCCCCCCCCCCCCCCCCCCCCCCCCCCCCCCCCCCCCCCCCCCCCCCCCCCCCCCCCCCCCCCCCCCCCCCCCCCCCCCCCCCCCCCCCCCCCCCCCCCCCCCCCCCCCCCCCCCCCCCCCCCCCCCCCCCCCCCCCCCCCCCCCCCCCCCCCCCCCCCCCCCCCCCCCCCCCCCCCCCCCCCCCCCCCCCCCCCCCCCCCCCCCCCCCCCCCCCCCCCCCCCCCCCCCCCCCCCCCCCCCCCCCCCCCCCCCCCCCCCCCCCCCCCCCCCCCCCCCCCCCCCCCCCCCCCCCCCCCCCCCCCCCCCCCCCCCCCCCCCCCCCCCCCCCCCCCCCCCCCCCCCCCCCCCCCCCCCCCCCCCCCCCCCCCCCCCCCCCCCCCCCCCCCCCCCCCCCCCCCCCCCCCCCCCCCCCCCCCCCCCCCCCCCCCCCCCCCCCCCCCCCCCCCCCCCCCCCCCCCCCCCCCCCCCCCCCCCCCCCCCCCCCCCCCCCCCCCCCCCCCCCCCCCCCCCCCCCCCCCCCCCCCCCCCCCCCCCCCCCCCCCCCCCCCCCCCCCCCCCCCCCCCCCCCCCCCCCCCCCCCCCCCCCCCCCCCCCCCCCCCCCCCCCCCCCCCCCCCCCCCCCCCCCCCCCCCCCCCCCCCCCCCCCCCCCCCCCCCCCCCCCCCCCCCCCCCCCCCCCCCCCCCCCCCCCCCCCCCCCCCCCCCCCCCCCCCCCCCCCCCCCCCCCCCCCCCCCCCCCCCCCCCCCCCCCCCCCCCCCCCCCCCCCCCCCCCCCCCCCCCCCCCCCCCCCCCCCCCCCCCCCCCCCCCCCCCCCCCCCCCCCCCCCCCCCCCCCCCCCCCCCCCCCCCCCCCCCCCCCCCCCCCCCCCCCCCCCCCCCCCCCCCCCCCCCCCCCCCCCCCCCCCCCCCCCCCCCCCCCCCCCCCCCCCCCCCCCCCCCCCCCCCCCCCCCCCCCCCCCCCCCCCCCCCCCCCCCCCCCCCCCCCCCCCCCCCCCCCCCCCCCCCCCCCCCCCCCCCCCCCCCCCCCCCCCCCCCCCCCCCCCCCCCCCCCCCCCCCCCCCCCCCCCCCCCCCCCCCCCCCCCCCCCCCCCCCCCCCCCCCCCCCCCCCCCCCCCCCCCCCCCCCCCCCCCCCCCCCCCCCCCCCCCCCCCCCCCCCCCCCCCCCCCCCCCCCCCCCCCCCCCCCCCCCCCCCCCCCCCCCCCCCCCCCCCCCCCCCCCCCCCCCCCCCCCCCCCCCCCCCCCCCCCCCCCCCCCCCCCCCCCCCCCCCCCCCCCCCCCCCCCCCCCCCCCCCCCCCCCCCCCCCCCCCCCCCCCCCCCCCCCCCCCCCCCCCCCCCCCCCCCCCCCCCCCCCCCCCCCCCCCCCCCCCCCCCCCCCCCCCCCCCCCCCCCCCCCCCCCCCCCCCCCCCCCCCCCCCCCCCCCCCCCCCCCCCCCCCCCCCCCCCCCCCCCCCCCCCCCCCCCCCCCCCCCCCCCCCCCCCCCCCCCCCCCCCCCCCCCCCCCCCCCCCCCCCCCCCCCCCCCCCCCCCCCCCCCCCCCCCCCCCCCCCCCCCCCCCCCCCCCCCCCCCCCCCCCCCCCCCCCCCCCCCCCCCCCCCCCCCCCCCCCCCCCCCCCCCCCCCCCCCCCCCCCCCCCCCCCCCCCCCCCCCCCCCCCCCCCCCCCCCCCCCCCCCCCCCCCCCCCCCCCCCCCCCCCCCCCCCCCCCCCCCCCCCCCCCCCCCCCCCCCCCCCCCCCCCCCCCCCCCCCCCCCCCCCCCCCCCCCCCCCCCCCCCCCCCCCCCCCCCCCCCCCCCCCCCCCCCCCCCCCCCCCCCCCCCCCCCCCCCCCCCCCCCCCCCCCCCCCCCCCCCCCCCCCCCCCCCCCCCCCCCCCCCCCCCCCCCCCCCCCCCCCCCCCCCCCCCCCCCCCCCCCCCCCCCCCCCCCCCCCCCCCCCCCCCCCCCCCCCCCCCCCCCCCCCCCCCCCCCCCCCCCCCCCCCCCCCCCCCCCCCCCCCCCCCCCCCCCCCCCCCCCCCCCCCCCCCCCCCCCCCCCCCCCCCCCCCCCCCCCCCCCCCCCCCCCCCCCCCCCCCCCCCCCCCCCCCCCCCCCCCCCCCCCCCCCCCCCCCCCCCCCCCCCCCCCCCCCCCCCCCCCCCCCCCCCCCCCCCCCCCCCCCCCCCCCCCCCCCCCCCCCCCCCCCCCCCCCCCCCCCCCCCCCCCCCCCCCCCCCCCCCCCCCCCCCCCCCCCCCCCCCCCCCCCCCCCCCCCCCCCCCCCCCCCCCCCCCCCCCCCCCCCCCCCCCCCCCCCCCCCCCCCCCCCCCCCCCCCCCCCCCCCCCCCCCCCCCCCCCCCCCCCCCCCCCCCCCCCCCCCCCCCCCCCCCCCCCCCCCCCCCCCCCCCCCCCCCCCCCCCCCCCCCCCCCCCCCCCCCCCCCCCCCCCCCCCCCCCCCCCCCCCCCCCCCCCCCCCCCCCCCCCCCCCCCCCCCCCCCCCCCCCCCCCCCCCCCCCCCCCCCCCCCCCCCCCCCCCCCCCCCCCCCCCCCCCCCCCCCCCCCCCCCCCCCCCCCCCCCCCCCCCCCCCCCCCCCCCCCCCCCCCCCCCCCCCCCCCCCCCCCCCCCCCCCCCCCCCCCCCCCCCCCCCCCCCCCCCCCCCCCCCCCCCCCCCCCCCCCCCCCCCCCCCCCCCCCCCCCCCCCCCCCCCCCCCCCCCCCCCCCCCCCCCCCCCCCCCCCCCCCCCCCCCCCCCCCCCCCCCCCCCCCCCCCCCCCCCCCCCCCCCCCCCCCCCCCCCCCCCCCCCCCCCCCCCCCCCCCCCCCCCCCCCCCCCCCCCCCCCCCCCCCCCCCCCCCCCCCCCCCCCCCCCCCCCCCCCCCCCCCCCCCCCCCCCCCCCCCCCCCCCCCCCCCCCCCCCCCCCCCCCCCCCCCCCCCCCCCCCCCCCCCCCCCCCCCCCCCCCCCCCCCCCCCCCCCCCCCCCCCCCCCCCCCCCCCCCCCCCCCCCCCCCCCCCCCCCCCCCCCCCCCCCCCCCCCCCCCCCCCCCCCCCCCCCCCCCCCCCCCCCCCCCCCCCCCCCCCCCCCCCCCCCCCCCCCCCCCCCCCCCCCCCCCCCCCCCCCCCCCCCCCCCCCCCCCCCCCCCCCCCCCCCCCCCCCCCCCCCCCCCCCCCCCCCCCCCCCCCCCCCCCCCCCCCCCCCCCCCCCCCCCCCCCCCCCCCCCCCCCCCCCCCCCCCCCCCCCCCCCCCCCCCCCCCCCCCCCCCCCCCCCCCCCCCCCCCCCCCCCCCCCCCCCCCCCCCCCCCCCCCCCCCCCCCCCCCCCCCCCCCCCCCCCCCCCCCCCCCCCCCCCCCCCCCCCCCCCCCCCCCCCCCCCCCCCCCCCCCCCCCCCCCCCCCCCCCCCCCCCCCCCCCCCCCCCCCCCCCCCCCCCCCCCCCCCCCCCCCCCCCCCCCCCCCCCCCCCCCCCCCCCCCCCCCCCCCCCCCCCCCCCCCCCCCCCCCCCCCCCCCCCCCCCCCCCCCCCCCCCCCCCCCCCCCCCCCCCCCCCCCCCCCCCCCCCCCCCCCCCCCCCCCCCAGACTCTTTGTGTGTTCAAAATGCACCATTCAAAGCCACATCAGCAATTTTGAACCCTTTCTGACTTCATTTGTTCTTTTCCAGGCATTCACTCATATTTTTGAGCTAAATAACCATGAAATTGAAAAGCACTACAAATGATTCCTGAAAAGGTTAAAGTTGGCATGGTATCATCATTTCACCCACATAGCATGTGCTAAAAAGTTGAGAGGGTTACGGCAAAAACTGGATGCACTTCGTGTACAAAACGGACAATCTCTTTTGAAGTATCAGGGCTTCGGACGAAAACCCATCTGTTGCAAAGGGATTTCATTATTTTGAACATATTTGAACTCCAGACTCTTTGTGTTTTCAAAATGACCATTCAAAGCCACATCAGCAATTTTCAACCCTTTCTGACTTCATTTATTCTTTTTCAGGCATTCACTCATATTTTTGAGCTAAATGACCATGAAATTGAAAAGCACTACAACGATCTCTGAAAAGGTTGAAAGTTGGCATGGTATCATCATTTCACCCACATAGCATGTGCTAAAAAGTTGAGAGGGTTACGGCAAAAACTGGATGCACTTCGTGTACAAAACGGACAATCTCTTTCGAAGTATCAGGGTTTTGGACGAAAACTCATCTGCTAGAAAGGGATTTCATTATTTTGAACTTATTTGAACTCCAGACTCTTTGTGTGTTCAAAATGCACCATTCAAAGCCACATCAACAATTATCAACCCTTTCTGACTTCATTTGTTCTTTCCCCCCCCCCCCCCCCCCCCCCCCCCCCCCCCCCCCCCCCCCCCCCCCCCCCCCCCCCCCCCCCCCCCCCCCCCCCCCCCCCCCCCCCCCCCCCCCCCCCCCCCCCCCCCCCCCCCCCCCCCCCCCCCCCCCCCCCCCCCCCCCCCCCCCCCCCCCCCCCCCCCCCCCCCCCCCCCCCCCCCCCCCCCCCCCCCCCCCCCCCCCCCCCCCCCCCCCCCCCCCCCCCCCCCCCCCCCCCCCCCCCCCCCCCCCCCCCCCCCCCCCCCCCCCCCCCCCCCCCCCCCCCCCCCCCCCCCCCCCCCCCCCCCCCCCCCCCCCCCCCCCCCCCCCCCCCCCCCCCCCCCCCCCCCCCCCCCCCCCCCCCCCCCCCCCCCCCCCCCCCCCCCCCCCCCCCCCCCCCCCCCCCCCCCCCCCCCCCCCCCCCCCCCCCCCCCCCCCCCCCCCCCCCCCCCCCCCCCCCCCCCCCCCCCCCCCCCCCCCCCCCCCCCCCCCCCCCCCCCCCCCCCCCCCCCCCCCCCCCCCCCCCCCCCCCCCCCCCCCCCCCCCCCCCCCCCCCCCCCCCCCCCCCCCCCCCCCCCCCCCCCCCCCCCCCCCCCCCCCCCCCCCCCCCCCCCCCCCCCCCCCCCCCCCCCCCCCCCCCCCCCCCCCCCCCCCCCCCCCCCCCCCCCCCCCCCCCCCCCCCCCCCCCCCCCCCCCCCCCCCCCCCCCCCCCCCCCCCCCCCCCCCCCCCCCCCCCCCCCCCCCCCCCCCCCCCCCCCCCCCCCCCCCCCCCCCCCCCCCCCCCCCCCCCCCCCCCCCCCCCCCCCCCCCCCCCCCCCCCCCCCCCCCCCCCCCCCCCCCCCCCCCCCCCCCCCCCCCCCCCCCCCCCCCCCCCCCCCCCCCCCCCCCCCCCCCCCCCCCCCCCCCCCCCCCCCCCCCCCCCCCCCCCCCCCCCCCCCCCCCCCCCCCCCCCCCCCCCCCCCCCCCCCCCCCCCCCCCCCCCCCCCCCCCCCCCCCCCCCCCCCCCCCCCCCCCCCCCCCCCCCCCCCCCCCCCCCCCCCCCCCCCCCCCCCCCCCCCCCCCCCCCCCCCCCCCCCCCCCCCCCCCCCCCCCCCCCCCCCCCCCCCCCCCCCCCCCCCCCCCCCCCCCCCCCCCCCCCCCCCCCCCCCCCCCCCCCCCCCCCCCCCCCCCCCCCCCCCCCCCCCCCCCCCCCCCCCCCCCCCCCCCCCCCCCCCCCCCCCCCCCCCCCCCCCCCCCCCCCCCCCCCCCCCCCCCCCCCCCCCCCCCCCCCCCCCCCCCCCCCCCCCCCCCCCCCCCCCCCCCCCCCCCCCCCCCCCCCCCCCCCCCCCCCCCCCCCCCCCCCCCCCCCCCCCCCCCCCCCCCCCCCCCCCCCCCCCCCCCCCCCCCCCCCCCCCCCCCCCCCCCCCCCCCCCCCCCCCCCCCCCCCCCCCCCCCCCCCCCCCCCCCCCCCCCCCCCCCCCCCCCCCCCCCCCCCCCCCCCCCCCCCCCCCCCCCCCCCCCCCCCCCCCCCCCCCCCCCCCCCCCCCCCCCCCCCCCCCCCCCCCCCCCCCCCCCCCCCCCCCCCCCCCCCCCCCCCCCCCCCCCCCCCCCCCCCCCCCCCCCCCCCCCCCCCCCCCCCCCCCCCCCCCCCCCCCCCCCCCCCCCCCCCCCCCCCCCCCCCCCCCCCCCCCCCCCCCCCCCCCCCCCCCCCCCCCCCCCCCCCCCCCCCCCCCCCCCCCCCCCCCCCCCCCCCCCCCCCCCCCCCCCCCCCCCCCCCCCCCCCCCCCCCCCCCCCCCCCCCCCCCCCCCCCCCCCCCCCCCCCCCCCCCCCCCCCCCCCCCCCCCCCCCCCCCCCCCCCCCCCCCCCCCCCCCCCCCCCCCCCCCCCCCCCCCCCCCCCCCCCCCCCCCCCCCCCCCCCCCCCCCCCCCCCCCCCCCCCCCCCCCCCCCCCCCCCCCCCCCCCCCCCCCCCCCCCCCCCCCCCCCCCCCCCCCCCCCCCCCCCCCCCCCCCCCCCCCCCCCCCCCCCCCCCCCCCCCCCCCCCCCCCCCCCCCCCCCCCCCCCCCCCCCCCCCCCCCCCCCCCCCCCCCCCCCCCCCCCCCCCCCCCCCCCCCCCCCCCCCCCCCCCCCCCCCCCCCCCCCCCCCCCCCCCCCCCCCCCCCCCCCCCCCCCCCCCCCCCCCCCCCCCCCCCCCCCCCCCCCCCCCCCCCCCCCCCCCCCCCCCCCCCCCCCCCCCCCCCCCCCCCCCCCCCCCCCCCCCCCCCCCCCCCCCCCCCCCCCCCCCCCCCCCCCCCCCCCCCCCCCCCCCCCCCCCCCCCCCCCCCCCCCCCCCCCCCCCCCCCCCCCCCCCCCCCCCCCCCCCCCCCCCCCCCCCCCCCCCCCCCCCCCCCCCCCCCCCCCCCCCCCCCCCCCCCCCCCCCCCCCCCCCCCCCCCCCCCCCCCCCCCCCCCCCCCCCCCCCCCCCCCCCCCCCCCCCCCCCCCCCCCCCCCCCCCCCCCCCCCCCCCCCCCCCCCCCCCCCCCCCCCCCCCCCCCCCCCCCCCCCCCCCCCCCCCCCCCCCCCCCCCCCCCCCCCCCCCCCCCCCCCCCCCCCCCCCCCCCCCCCCCCCCCCCCCCCCCCCCCCCCCCCCCCCCCCCCCCCCCCCCCCCCCCCCCCCCCCCCCCCCCCCCCCCCCCCCCCCCCCCCCCCCCCCCCCCCCCCCCCCCCCCCCCCCCCCCCCCCCCCCCCCCCCCCCCCCCCCCCCCCCCAAGTGCATCCAGTTTTTGCCGTAACCCTCTCAACTTTTTAGCACATGCTATGCTGGTGAAATGATGATTCCATGCCAACTTTCAACCTTTTCAGAGATCATTTGTAGTGCTTTTCAATTTCATGGTCATTTAGCTCAAAAATATGAGTGAATGCATGAAAAAGAAAAAATGAAGTCAGAAAGGGTTGAAAATTGCTGATGCGGCTTTGAATAGTGCATTTTGAACACACAAAGAGTCCGGAGTTCAAATAAGTTCAAAAAAAAGAAATCCCTTTGTAACAGATGAGTTTTCGTCCGAAACCCTGATACTTCGAAAGAGATTGTCCGTTTTGTACTTGAAGTGCATCCAGTTTTTGCCGTAACCCTCTCAACTTTTTAGCACATGCTATGTGGGTGAAATGATGATACCATGCCAACTTTCAACCTTTTCAGAGATAATTTGTAGTGCTTTTCAATTTCATGGTCATTTAGCTCAAAAATATGAGTGAATGCCTGAAAAGAACAAATGAAGTCAGAAAGGGTTGAAAATTGCTGATGTGGCTTTGAATGGTGCATTTTGAACACACAAAGAGTCTGGAGTTCAAATAAGTTAAAGAAAATGAAATCCCTTTGTAAGAGATGAGTTTTCGTCCGAAACCCTGATACTTCGTAAGATATTGTCCGTTTGTACACAAAGTGCATCCAGTTTTTGCCGTAACCCTCTCAACTTTTTAGGACATGCTAGGTGGGTGAAATGATGATACCATGCCAAATTTCAACCTTTTCAGAGATCATTTATAGTGCTTTTCAATTTCATGGTCATTTAGCTCAAAAATATGAGTGAATGCCTGAAAAAGAACAAATGAAGTCAGAAAGGGTTGAAAATTGCTGATGTGGCTTTGAATGGTGCATTTTGTACACACAAAGAGTCTGGAGTTCAAATAAGTTAAAAAAAATGAAATTGCTTGGTAACAGATGAGTTTTTGTCCGAAACCCTGATTCTTCGAAAGAGATTGTCTGTTTTGTACACGAAGTGCATCCAGTTTTTGCCGTAACCCTCTCAACTTTCTAGCACATGCTAGGTGGGTGAAATGATGATACCATGCCAACTTTCAACCTTTTCAGAGATCATTTGTAGTGCTTCTCAATTTCATGGCCATTTAGCTCAAAGAATGAACTAATATAAAAAAGAATGAACTAGAAAACTTTTATGAAACTCTAATAGCCAAAATAATAAACTAAAATTTATGCAACTAAAATTATCAAAGTATTTTCTGTTCAAAACTGTAAAAGGAAAAAGAATTTTCATAAAGACCTTTTTTTATTAGAAACTTTAATAGCAAAAAGAATTATCATAAAGATTTCTTTTGTTAGAAACTAAAATAACAAAAACTGTTTTTGAATATAATGATAAAACACAGTAATATTAAATAGGAGGAAAAAGAATCACTCCAAAATCTATTTTTATAGTAAAGTTAATCACAAACTAGTGATTCACACAAATTTCAAATAATTCAAATTTAAACTATTCAAATTTGAAAACTAATGGCACTAACAGAAAGTTCGTATTTTTCTGACCTAAAAGCAAAAAGAATTAAAAAAATAAAGCAAAAAACAAAACAAAATAAATAATGCAAAAAACAAAAAAAAATGGAAAAAATGCCACCCACTGGGCCACCACGGCCTGATTACGACTAGAACCCACCCATGGGACAGGATTCAGGCCCGCAGAAGGCCCAGTAGGCCCACTGGCAAATATAGTGTCTTTAGGCTCGTAAGCCTGCATGTGAGAGGAGCTCGAGAGGGCAGCGGGAGTGGGGCTTATAAACCACTCCGAGCCCCTCTCAGCTAGCGAGATGGGACTAAAGTTTTGGCCGCGACAGCAGCACACCCCTTTAGTCCCGGTTGGTGGCACAAACCGGGACCAATACCCACCTTTGGTCCCGGTTGGTGGAATCAACCGGGACTAATGGCCACCTTTAGTCCCGGTTGGTGGTTGGTGCCACCAACCGGGACCAAAGGTCTCTGTTTCCCGCCCTTTGGGCTGCTGAAAAGAGGCCTTTGGTCCCGGTTGGTGGTACCAACCGGGACCAAAAGGGTGCATTGGTCCCTGTTCGTGCCAAGAACCGGGACTAAAGCTTCATCTATATAAGGAACACTTGTGAAAATTTTGGTTTTCATCTTGCAGTTTGCCCCCAACGACGCGCGCGGAGACCTCCTTGACGCCGCGAGGCTGCCGGACGCCATCACCGTCGCCCCCGCCCCGGAGCCCACGCCGACGCCGTCCGCCGCTCACGCCATCGCTGTCCGCCGCCCACGACGTTGCCGTCCGCCGTCCACGCCATCGCCGTCACCCGTGCCCTGCCCCGCGCGCCCGCCCGGATCCTGCACGCCGACGCCGTCCGCCGCCCCCATCGTCGCCGCCCCCGCCGTCGCCCTCGCCGGCCGGCCCCGCTGTGAGCCGCCGCCGCCTCGGCTCTCTTTTTTTAATTTTTTTCGTATTTGTATTTTTTCCATGTATATATACTAGTAATTTGTACAGATTATAATGTATAGTCACAGTACTAAATCATTAAATTATGTAAATTTTTCATGTAATCTTGAAATGGATATTTCTGTAGTCTCTTCACTTTAAATTACAGAGTAACAATTTTCTATATGAAGAATGCATTAGGCAAAACCTTTATTTTTTTTCTAAATTTTCTATTTGAACATTTCTTAAAAAAAAAACCAAGCAATACTACTTTATTTGAACATTCTCTGATTTAGGTTAGTGCATTAGATGTTAGGTTAGTGTGCATTTTAGGTTAGTTGAATTAGATGTTTTTTAGTAAGTGTTTAATAGAATTAGTTAGAAAAATAATAGAACTAGTTAAACTAGTTTATTTTTAGTAAGTACTACTTTATTTTATTTATAGTAAGTGCTTAGTTGAACCAGTTAATTTAATAAAACTAGTTTATTTCACTATAGAATTTGTTTATTTTTAGTAAGTACTACTTTATTTTATTTATAGTAAGTGCTTAGTTGAACTAGTTGATTTAATAAAACTAGTTTATTTTACTATAGAAGTAGTTTATTTTTAGTAAGAAAATTAATAGAACTAGTTTATTTTACTATAGAAGTAGTTTATTTTTAGTAAGAAAGTTAATAGAAGTAATTTATTTTTTAGTTAAACGATATGTCCTTTTTTAGAAACATAATTAAACGATATTTCGGGTTGACTTTAAGTCTGTCGAGTCTCCACCATATATGAGAGGACGAAGAATCCCGACTGTTGTCGTGGGGGTAGCTTCTCCTTCGTTCCCGTGTGCTAGACAATTTGGTGTAATGCACTCGGGAACGAAAGGAGGAGCTACCATCACCGACGGTCGCAAATGTCAGAGAGGAATCAACGGGGGAGAGTCTCCACCATATATGAGAGGACGAAGAATCCGGACTGTTGTCGTGGGGGTAGCTTCTCCTTCGTTCCCGTGTGCTAGACAATTTGGTGTAATGCACTCGGGAACGAAAGGAGGAGCTACCAACATCGACGGTCGAATATATACACCACGTGAGCTGAGAGTTTTCAAGAAAAGACTCGACAGACCGATAGTCAACCCGTGATGAATAATAATGATCTAATTTAGTTTTTGTAGTACATATATTTAATTGTACAAGTTTAATCTTTGAATTATGAACATAGGAAATGTCGTATTCGGACGACGAAAGTCTCCCGGGGGAGTGCGGCTGGTGCAACACCGACCGAAATCTGTGCGACAGGCCTCACCTGGACGAAGATTGGCGCTTTAGCATTAAGCTCTAGGAGACCTTCGATGTTGAAACGGTACGCAACGACGATAAGTGTTTTTTCGTAATTAATTAAGCACGACTTCAACTATTTCAACATGTAATTTTCATCTTTTACAATTTGACTAGCTTATCCCATGCCATGCAAGACGCTATGTCTTGGAGAGGATGAGTTTTGAAGACCATGAAAGTTTTGAAACAAAGAAAATTCACCTAAGGACCCATCATGGTATGGATTTTGAAGTAAATCTGTACAATTCTCAGAGCGTAACCCATTTTGGTTACCCAAATTGGGAAGCACTTTGCAAGATGTATGGTTTTTATGAGGATATGCTTGTCACCGTGGATCTTGGTGATCCTGACATCGAGCAAGACAATATGGACATTTGGGTCCTTGTTGATACGCTTCCAATTCTACCGCTATGTGAGTTTCTCAAACATAGTTATTAACTAATTTATATTGTTTATTTTAAAATAGTTGACAGCTTATTTCCATTGACAGCTTATTTTCATTCTTCAAACAATGTGCGGAAGATGGTAGACAAAACCCACTACACCGATGGCTCCGAATTAACTTATCAGGAGAAAAATCATCTGATCGCATTTTATACTGACCTTGAGAATTACAATACCTATTATGATACTCCTCCAAATTATGGTCAATACGTGCCACTAATGCACGTGTGTAACGCCCGGATAATTAAGCTACAGTAATCCCCTTCGAATGGTGCCATGTCATCAGGTTATTGTTGCTAATCTCGTCTAGATTCAAAACAATTCAAATTCAAATTTTAAAGTAAAGTCAAAAATAAAAGTTTTCGAAAGTCAAAACTAAAATGTGCAAACTCACGCAAATAATTCATAGGTGTTATTGGTGGAGAAACCAAAATTTTATAAAATGTCTAAGTGCAAAAAAATGATTAAAACAGTGGCTTAAGCAATTATATAAATGCCTTTTATAATTTATAAAATATCATACTAATTTATTTGAGTCCCAAACTTTTTGTGGCAGAGGGTTAAACTATAGCACTAATTTAGGTGTGGGTCTCATATTTTTAGTAAACTAAAATATTGGGAAAATGAAATAAAATAAATAAGCAGAAATAACAAAACAAAAGTAAAAGAAAACCAAACGACAAAAAGAAAAGAAAACAACCCCCCCTAGTGGGCCTCGTGGCCCAGTTGGCCTACAAAGCTACCAGGCCGGTCCAGCTCCTCCCCACCGTCCCCTTCCTCTGCTACAGGGAGGCAGGGGGGATCGTGGCGCCCATTTGTAGGCGATGGCCGGGCGTGGCGGCCATCCACCCCCTGGCGCCCTACTAATACACCCAGGGCGCCCCCAAACCCTAGCTTCCCCGTTCCCCTTCCTCCCTCGCACCCCCCATCTGCTTTTCCTCGTCGACGTCGCCGTGCCCGTGGACGCCCGAAGCCACCGCCCCGAACCCCGCCGTCGTGCCCAGGAGCTGCGCCGAGCCCTCTACATCGTCTGCGCCCTGACTTGGAGCTCGGAGCCACCGCCTCGGCCGCATCGAGCTCGTATTCTTCCCACGACCGCTGCCGGCTCTACGTCAACGCCGGCTACTCTGCTGCTACTAAGCCACCGCCGGGCCCCCGTGTGCCTCCCCAGTGAGCTTTCGCTCCTTCTCCCCATGCTTCGGTTCCGCCCTTCTGGCTAGCTAGCCGCCATGGTCGTAGATCATCTCCGCCACGGCGCTCGTCGTCGTTGTTTCGGTCGATGTCGAGTTCGCCTGAGCCCTCGGCTGTGCTCATCGGCGCCGTAGTAGGCCGTAGCACCAGTGCGTGCAGTCCCTGCCGAGCCTCACATCGCCGTAGCCGCCCGCGCCTAGCCGAGCCCCCCGGGCGGCCGCGCCCTGCGCGTGGCCGTCCAGGCCCGGCTCGCCGCGCCGCCACTGCTGCCTCCCCTGCTTCCGCCCGGCAGCCCTGCGTGCTGCCTTGCAGCAGCTGCTGTTGTGCGTGCCGCCGCCGACCGCGCCTGCGCCGCTCAGCCTCGCTCGACCCCGCTACTGCTGCGCGCGTGGGCGTCCCTCCTGCGCCCGCGCCTGCCTGCTGCTCTTGCTCTGTTGTCCCACCGCTTCACACTGCAGCCGCTGCATGCGCCCGCGTCGACCTCTCGCTCGTCGGCGCCCGCTGGTGTCCCTTGCTTGCACGCGCGCCCCGCGCCGGTGCCTCGCTCGCCCACGTGCCTCGCCGCAGCCCTGCTGCTCCTCGCCGCATCGCTGCCCCGCGCCGCTGCTTGCTATAATACTACTTGTAGCTACTGTAGCTACTAGCTAGCTTTTCAGTTTTTACATTGAGTAACCCCCTGGGCAGCCCCTAAACTGTGGTTAAACAACTGTTAACAGGAGTAAGAACAATATTGGTAGGTAGTACACTTCTCAAAGCTCAAATGTTTCCGTTGCACCAAATCCATTTGATGCCTGGATTAATTCCTATGAAAATCACAAAATGCTATCTTCTATTAACAGAGAACATAATTACCCCTAGCATAGTGAATTACGTGCTCTGTGTGTGGGGTTTAATTAGACCAGGACTAGTTTAATACTAACTAGTATTCTAGTAAATGACATGTGGGTCCCTCCTAAATAAATCAATTTAGTTAAAACAGATAACTGCTAGTCAATGACACCTGGACCCCACCTGCCCTGTTGACTGGGTCAACTCAGTCAACAGGTCCCACATGTCAGCCTCGATAGCCCCTGCTGTGTACACTTCAGTGTGTACACATAGCATTTTGCTATTATTTTCATTTTAATAAGAAATTCCAGAAAATACTGAAAACTTTGAAAAATCATATAAAATAATCCGTAACTCGGATGAAAAAGTTTTCTGCATGAAAGTTGCTCAGAACGACGAGACGAATCCAGATACGCCCTCCGTTCTTCTGCCACTCATCCTTAGCATAGCGAACATGTAACCATCCCCCTCCGTTTCATCTGTCCGAAAATGCCAAACTTCAGGAAAGCATTCCCGGATGTTGTCCCCCTTCGCCGGTAGCGTGTAGTGCCACGTTAGAACACCCCTAGCGTTGCTTATTGCCTGTCATGCATCTGTTTACTTTGTATTTACTGTTTCTTCCCCCTCTTCTCTCCGGTAGACTCCGAGACTGATGCTGCCCCTGTGATCGACTACGTCGACGACGACCCTTGTCCCCTTTCATCGGAGCTTCCAGGCAAGCCCCCCTTTGATCATCCCGATATCGCCCATTCAATTCTCTCATGTTTGCATTAGATTTTGCTATTGTTATTGTTTGCTCCTATTCTGATGCATAGCCTGCTTTTGTAACCTGCTCATTGTACCTTACCTGCTTATCCTAAACTGCTTAGTATAGGTTGGTTAGCGATCCATCGGTGACCCCCACCTTGTCCTTGTTGCCCCTGCTTCAGCATCGATGACTCGATCAACGTGACCGACGACCAGAGCCCGACACCTCACATCACATCACGCCCCTTTTGTTGCTCGACTCTGTAGAGCTACTATCGAGTGCCGAGGGTGAGACCTCATAACGCACTCCCGATGAAAACTCTGTAGTGTAGCTATTTGGTCGTGGTCAATGAGGGTGGTTCCTCCTTCACCACTCCCGATACGGCTCTGTCGTGCAACCCCTCAAGTGTGAACCTCGAGGGTGGTTCGTCTTACCTTCACCTTGATGATTACATTGAGTGGAATTCACCGGGGGTGATTCCTCGGGTTTTCCCCTTGATGATTGGACACACGGTTACCGGGACTTTACTTGAGACCATTGTTGAAGTCGGGTCGGCCCTGAGGGGTACCCGCGAGTTGATGTGAAAGTCGGGCGGGCCCATGGAGCACCCACGAGTTTTCTACGTGGCACAGCCGGGCAGTCTGGGCCCTTGCCGTAAGTCCATGAGACGGGGCGACGGGGTCACATTATCGTGAGCCTCTGCTCGTCTCCGCGAGCCCCCAATGCACTAGCAAGTTTGGGTATTTGTTCTGAGTTGGCCTTTGGCCTTTACGCACTAACCACCACGCGAGAATAGATATGGGCCTCGACGTCGTGGTATCAGCCGAAGCTTTGTCAGACGTCTAGTTCAGCATTATGGGCCTGTCGGGCCAGTGCCATCCAGTATGAGGTGGTGCTCGTCCCGGCTCATCGCACAACGACCCGGAGTGCAACGGGCGATGGGCCCAGACCCCGGAGTGCTTAGGATGTAGACCGGCGGGGACCTCTCTGCTGAGCCTAGGTAGGGCTGCGACGTGTTAATCTTCCGAGGCCGGGCATTAACCCCAGAAAGGTGTGTCCGGCCAGAGTGATCGAGCGTGTTGGGTAACGTGGTCCACCCCTGCAGGGAAGATATATATTCGAATATCGTGTCCACGGTAATGGACGTTCGGACTTGTATCCTGATCTTATACAACTAGAAATGGACACTTGATATGTGATGGATATGTGGCTCCGGGATTGCTTTCTCGCAGGGAGTCGAGGAAGGATCTCTGGGCGTTAATGCTACAACATGTTTGTTAAATATAAACTGTTATTCTTTACTCTTCTACATGCTGCAAGATGCTAGTCTTCGATAGGCTAGGTTTTCCCCTCTATTCCCCCCCCCCCCCCCCCCCCCCCCCCCCCCCCCCCCCCCCCCCCCCCCCCCCCCCCCCCCCCCCCCCCCCCCCCCCCCCCCCCCCCCCCCCCCCCCCCCCCCCCCCCCCCCCCCCCCCCCCCCCCCCCCCCCCCCCCCCCCCCCCCCCCCCCCCCCCCCCCCCCCCCCCCCCCCCCCCCCCCCCCCCCCCCCCCCCCCCCCCCCCCCCCCCCCCCCCCCCCCCCCCCCCCCCCCCCCCCCCCCCCCCCCCCCCCCCCCCCCCCCCCCCCCCCCCCCCCCCCCCCCCCCCCCCCCCCCCCCCCCCCCCCCCCCCCCCCCCCCCCCCCCCCCCCCCCCCCCCCCCCCCCCCCCCCCCCCCCCCCCCCCCCCCCCCCCCCCCCCCCCCCCCCCCCCCCCCCCCCCCCCCCCCCCCCCCCCCCCCCCCCCCCCCCCCCCCCCCCCCCCCCCCCCCCCCCCCCCCCCCCCCCCCCCCCCCCCCCCCCCCCCCCCCCCCCCCCCCCCCCCCCCCCCCCCCCCCCCCCCCCCCCCCCCCCCCCCCCCCCCCCCCCCCCCCCCCCCCCCCCCCCCCCCCCCCCCCCCCCCCCCCCCCCCCCCCCCCCCCCCCCCCCCCCCCCCCCCCCCCCCCCCCCCCCCCCCCCCCCCCCCCCCCCCCCCCCCCCCCCCCCCCCCCCCCCCCCCCCCCCCCCCCCCCCCCCCCCCCCCCCCCCCCCCCCCCCCCCCCCCCCCCCCCCCCCCCCCCCCCCCCCCCCCCCCCCCCCCCCCCCCCCCCCCCCCCCCCCCCCCCCCCCCCCCCCCCCCCCCCCCCCCCCCCCCCCCCCCCCCCCCCCCCCCCCCCCCCCCCCCCCCCCCCCCCCCCCCCCCCCCCCCCCCCCCCCCCCCCCCCCCCCCCCCCCCCCCCCCCCCCCCCCCCCCCCCCCCCCCCCCCCCCCCCCCCCCCCCCCCCCCCCCCCCCCCCCCCCCCCCCCCCCCCCCCCCCCCCCCCCCCCCCCCCCCCCCCCCCCCCCCCCCCCCCCCCCCCCCCCCCCCCCCCCCCCCCCCCCCCCCCCCCCCCCCCCCCCCCCCCCCCCCCCCCCCCCCCCCCCCCCCCCCCCCCCCCCCCCCCCCCCCCCCCCCCCCCCCCCCCCCCCCCCCCCCCCCCCCCCCCCCCCCCCCCCCCCCCCCCCCCCCCCCCCCCCCCCCCCCCCCCCCCCCCCCCCCCCCCCCCCCCCCCCCCCCCCCCCCCCCCCCCCCCCCCCCCCCCCCCCCCCCCCCCCCCCCCCCCCCCCCCCCCCCCCCCCCCCCCCCCCCCCCCCCCCCCCCCCCCCCCCCCCCCCCCCCCCCCCCCCCCCCCCCCCCCCCCCCCCCCCCCCCCCCCCCCCCCCCCCCCCCCCCCCCCCCCCCCCCCCCCCCCCCCCCCCCCCCCCCCCCCCCCCCCCCCCCCCCCCCCCCCCCCCCCCCCCCCCCCCCCCCCCCCCCCCCCCCCCCCCCCCCCCCCCCCCCCCCCCCCCCCCCCCCCCCCCCCCCCCCCCCCCCCCCCCCCCCCCCCCCCCCCCCCCCCCCCCCCCCCCCCCCGACTGCCTGTAGGAACCCCCTTTCCAACTCCTTGGCCGAAGTTGAGTCTAGTCTTTGAAAATTTGATTTACTAACATGGCTGTGTGGCTTACGGGCCCACGTCGCCATTAGGTGGTATTAGGATCTTTTATTCCTCGTCCTTACTCTGGGATTCTGATCTCTCTTCTATTCGGGTTAAATGGTTTTGCTAACTCTATCCTAGTTTCTCGTGATCACATCCACCCAGAGATTTGTATTACGCCTTTCTTGAATTAAGGGCTAAGTTCTGCTTCACAATGTTCACTGACTGCAGGATCCTCTTATCGAGGGCACCCTGCATCGTCACTTGCAAATCCCTCACTCTAGAGGTTTTCCCTGAAGTGGATGTAGCCTTTGCTATGTCGCGTTGTGGTATCCCTCCACCGCGTGCATGCGTGCTGCCTGGTATGTCTAGGTTGTTTCTCTTCTCCGAACTCATACGAACAGCGTGTAATTGGCCTCGCATATGTAACGGTATGTCTTTAATGACTACTGCCTTGTACATACTGCGCCTTTGCTCACTATTCAAGTTACATCATGAATGACTCCGTACACTTGCTCCACCTCTTGCTAAACTACCCCCTGTTGTATTTAAGCAGGATGGAGCAAGTGTCGTGGCTGTGGTGACGACAGTCCACCACCGCCCGAATAAATGGTCGGAATGATACATCAGTTGAGCTGAATTCCTGCGCCCCAATATGAATCCGCAACCAGCCTCAGTAACTCTGCAAGACTTTGCGCGTCTCAACCCTGTCGTCTACAGCAGCTCAAACCAGCCACTTGATGCTGATGACTGGCTTCATGACTTCACTTTCGAGTTGGCGTCTGCTAATGTAGCCCCTGCCAACTATGTCACCTTCATGGCTTACTCCCTGAAAAGTTCCGCTACTCGATGGTGGAATAGCCAAATGCGTTCCTTACCTGTTGAAACCACCATCACTTGATCAGAATTCCAAGCTGTATTCCGCGGGCCAATGTTGAACCACCATGGTTAGTCACAACGTCCCCGTTGAAATTGAAGGATTGGAATTCCATGTTTCCCCCATTATTTTGAAGCCTTCCAATATTGACCTCATTCTAGGAATGGAATGGTTGAAGACACATACCGCTTCTATCATTTTCACCACTAAAATCATCCATCTACTACATCCTTCAAATGAGATAGTATTCTACCATGCTCATCTTGTTCGAAATGCCGAAGCACAGATTTATTCCTTGAATGCGTTAAACGCTTCTCCTCTTGTGAGAATTGAAAACGTTCCAGTCGTTTGTGGATTGCTACCTCTTGAGCATGCGTTGGTTTTTCCCTTGAAGAGGAAAGGGTGATGCAGCAAAGTAGCGGAAGTATTTCCCTCAGTTTTTGAGAACCAAGGTATCAATCCAGTAGGAGGCCAC